>SNQJ01S0027084.1:36818-51221 GCA_010110895.2 Picea sitchensis | reverse complement strand
TCTATTCAACCAAGAAAAAAAATACAAAGTGATACATAGACTTGTTGATAGACTTTCCTGTAAGGAACAAGACGATTAGCAAAAGTCACCCAAGAAGAGAACATGGGAACACTAAAGACTAACCTATGATAAAAGAGATTGAGAAGGAGTACATGGGAATAACAAGATGAAACATTATAAAGACAAAGAGAAAGGGTCGGGTCATTGTGTTGACCGGAGAGGATCCCTTCTACGTTTTTTCTTACAAACACCAATCCAACTAGAGGAACATATAGGCTCAACATCCTTCACCACCATAGCCAGATGGTCTGAGGCAATGTCAGAGTCTTGAGCTATGGGTGCTTCCTTATCATTGTCTGAATTATCTAATTCATGAGGACGTTTATGAGTCTAATGTCCCCATTTTCGAACATTATAATTTTACAGAGTGCTATGCCTACCAGAGTACTTAGATAGGGGTGGTAGAGAGTTCAGGATATATTGAGGGGTTTTATTGAGCCCGAATTGTATCGTTCATCATTAGGATCCATTCCGCACAACTTGGCTTTGGTTCTGTTGCATTCCGACGATTTCCATAATTTTGAGTTATTATGGGTCATATCTTAATTAAATTCACTAAGGTCATAATGGGAATATTACTTGGACAAACCTCTTAGTGTAATAGCTCATTAGAATTGGGAAGAAGAGAACTATAGGATAATATGATGATAAGTGACTTTTAGTGGCCGGAGAATCCATAAGGATGGATAAATCACTGTTTAGAAGTAAAATGGTTAATTAATTAATTAATTAAGTGATTTGATCAAGGAATAATAAAATAAAGTAAAAGTCACTTGGAGGGAAAAGGTCAACAACAAGTTATGGTTTCAAGAGTGAATTAGGGTTTAGAAAAGCTATAAGAGAAGGGTCAATGACCTAATTCATCATTATGTAGATTATGACTTGTCATTGAGGAGAAGAGGCACATCTCAGGAGAGATAGTTCAGTGGATTCTAGGAGGAGGAAACCAATTGGCTAATTTCAGTGTTGAGAGACACACACTAGTCACCGGAAAGATCATTTAGGTCTTCCATCATTCTTCAACAATAGTTACACAGTGTTCAAGAACAAGGGCACATTCATCTAGAGTGAGGACGCATCTTCTGAGAGGGTTTTTAGTCGACTTATCCTATCCAGGGAGAATTTTGAGATTTCCCTCCGACCCATTTGAGAGGAGGGAAAGGCACATCTTTTGCCTAGTTTCTCATAAAATTCCAATGGAGGAATCAACTAGGACACATTTTCGAGACTTGGATGTGCAACACTTTTGGTGGGTACATTTGGGGTTCCAGAGTGAGCATCATACTAGATTCAGGGAAACCCTTTCGACCCATTTCCTAGTAGACCAAGGCGGTCATTTTGAGACATATCTCATTTGATTTCGATGGTGGAATCACTAGGAAGCATTTTTCCAGAAGAAGAGAGGCGCATTCCCCCAAGGGTATCCATCCGGGGTCCAAACTCATCAGCAGAGGGGTCCGATAGATACCAGTACTGAGGAATAGAGTAGGGCGCATCATTTTGGACAGTTTCTAGGCCATTCCGAGAAGTATAGCTACCAGGGTGAACTTTCCAGACTTCTAGTAGTTACCATCAAAGCTACCATATTCCGAGCGCACCCATTGATTCCGTGGAACTCACATATTCTGGGTGTTATCTTTTAGTTGATTATTTGTATTCCGGCTAATATCCTTTTGTCTTCTTATCTAGTCGAGTGTTTTTATTTTATTTAGCTACATTCGGCCTATTGTAATCCATAGAGATATCATAATACGAGATTTACAGTCCTTTGTCACATTTATTATTTGTACGATCATTTATATGTTGTAAAAAATAGATCCTACATACACATTAACAACATTTCCTAGACTAGATAAGTTTAGAACATTACAATGGTGTCAGATCTTTAGTCTTGCCAGCCTGTGACTAAAGTTGATGAGTTCAGCGGGTGACCCAGAAGGTAGAGAGGATGTGGGGAGATAGATATGAGACGCCAGAGGGCACTACTAAGGCACCCATGGACCCAGAGGGAGCCTTCATGCAGGTACTCAACAATTTTGTAGTTAGTCAATAGACCATGACATAGTCTTTGGCACAATTGGCTGATAGATTAGCTATAGTGGACACCTCAGGCACACCAGCCCCACATGCAACACAGGGGAACTCAAGGGCACACAGTAGACCCCAAACACCTACTCACACATACACATCTTCGAGTAGGATTCCCAGACCATGGTTCCCTAGTTTTTAGAGAGCACCACCAGCAGCAGCACAACAACCATTAGCACAGAGGTTGCCCAGTCAGGCGGAAGACATTGAAGAGTACAAGAGGGAGTATGCAGTGTTGGGTCGTGACTTCCATCATGACATGACAATGGTCGAGTACTGTGGACTTAGGGGCATGAACCATCCCAAAGAACCTCAGAGAGGAGGAAAACAACATCAACAAGTGCATAACATAGATTTCATCTGAAAAGTTGGTAAACTCACCATACCTTCTTTTGACGGATCGTCCAAATGCAGTGCCAGAGATGGGGTACGAAAGCTAGACATGTACTACAAGCTCAACCAGATGACTGAGGCTAGTGACTCTTTCACATTTGAGGGACAGTTGGATAGAAAGGATGATAGCGCATGTCCTTCATCTTCCTCATCAGGCAATGTTGAGGATTCAACACTTCAGCATAGTGGTGACACTTGTGAGGATTCATATGTGTTGGCACTTAGAAATGATGAGGTTAGGAGGTTGGATGACGTACCTATGGGTGTAGACATATCTTCCAAGAATTCATGTATGGAGGATGATGAGCTTCCTATGATGAGTGAGCGATATTTTTCATCTGCTCAGTCACCTATTCTAGCCATGACACAAGAGGATATCAGTGGCATTCATGATATTGTAGAAGAGCCTTGTGTGGGTATTGTACACAAGGTACATATGGATCTACAGACCCAAGAGGAGAGGTATGGCTTGGATATAGTTAACCTTACACATACCTATTAGTATGAGGAGAGTGAGTCACCACTCTTGGATATTCCACTGATGGATCAGGTTGTGGAGACCGACATCTTGTTGGGACAGTTACTTCCAGAATCGATCTACAATGATGAGGATGCACTCCTTATTGGACGAGATCACCATAGCTCGTGTCTGGACACATATGTATGGGATCTTGGCACAGATGATATTAGTAGGGTGAGAACACAGGAGGATACAACTGCCCATATAGGATACAATGTGATTCATATGGGGGTAGCCGTTGGTGATGGTGTGCAGTGACATACAAGAGGACTTAGTAGCATAGTGGATAGTGGACAGTTCAGTGCCTTATCTTTTGAGGAGTGTGTTGTTGGGGATTCCATTGTTGACACTAGCAGTAAGGGGCATGAGGTAGAACCTCAGCAGGACTGTGATCATGAGTCATGACACTGGACAAGACAATTGAGAGTCAGTGAGGACATGATCATGGCAACCACTCGATGCATTGATGATAAACATGCATTAGTGGCAGGTTATTGTTGGAGGGCCTGATGGCACATGATAGCTCAGATAGGGGACTGGGCATTGATGACTTCCATACACTCATGGAGAGAGTGATTGTGATGAGGGTCGACTACCAACAGTTATTGACGGATAGATATTACCTATTGGAGATTGGGAAGATATATCATAGGGCACTGAGGGAGCAGGAGCTTGAGGTGAACCGACTCACACATGAGTTGGTGAGAACATGAGGATTATTGGAAGGCACACAGACAACCCTTCAGGAATCAAATTCTAGATTAGATGATCTCCTTGAGGAGACTAGTCAGAGATACACTATATATATCTCGACAGAGAGTCATATATGTTCCTTAGTTACATTGCTGGAGGATATTCGGGTGTCATAGGGGCCACCATTCATGGGTAGTTCTGAGACAATTGGTAGTACACATACACATGAGGATTCCAGAGTGAGGGGAAATTACGAGGACACTTTCATTTGTGTTCCAGGATTGGTTGATATCCACACAGAGTTTGATATTAAATTACACCTTGGAAATATGATGATGAGAGAGATGTACAGTGGTATTCATGGGGACACATTGGATGGCAAGGAGGAGAGACACTTAGTGGAGCATGGAGATTCCCCTCCCTTGCAACAACACATAGTTCTAGGAGATGACCTTCACAATAGAAGCAACTATCTGAGTGATGATGGAGGGAGAGTGATTGACCAATAGTTTGTGGAGTTATCTACTATTGTACCTGATTGTTAGATTTTATGAGATTATTCAACATGATTTCTAGTGGATAAGATTTTGGTCCAATCCTGGGGATTGATCAAAGCATATGATACTTTCTAGTCCTAGAGTTGGTTGCACATATTTATGATATCCTTTCCCAACATTTTTATCATTGAAAACAACACAGGGGGAGCTAGATAGTGGCAGGGGACATGAAGAGTTGGTAGGTTGAGACCACCTGACAGGAGTGTCTTGATTGCATACAACAAGATAGGGGTAGATCATCAGGGGCAGATAGTTGGGGTCCTAGGCGTCATGGAGAGTATCCTAGGCCATGAGATAGAGGATATATTAGAGTTTTCTACATATTCAGGCTCTCATTGGGATGAGGATGGAGGGCTTTCGACAGTTACCAGTAGGGCACATCAATAGTTAGTGGGGATTGGAAGTGATGAACTTCCAAATTTGACATGGGATCTGGTAGTCCATTGGGCCGATAGTTTCTTTCATCTTATGAGGATCCCCGTGTGGAGGGTCTAGTATGGAAACTTTGAAAAGACAATCATGATTAGAGTAGAGCAACATCGACATGATGGTCCATGTCAGATACTAGCATGGGACCCTGGGATTATAGGGCCAAGAATTTCATTGACTGATGGAGACGTGCATATGTTTGCAGGGGGGGAGTCACTTTGATTTTCCATTGAGTTTCAGAAATGGGGAGAGCACCTCATTGGTTCGTGATTTGTTGAGGTCTTGTAGTACCTCACTATGGCATCAACATGTTTAGTCGATGGGGGTTGTGCTGAGTTTGGTATGGTTTGGTAGGATAGATCTATTTCAGGTTGAGGCCATGTGTTATTTGCAGGAGACTCATGGTGTTGATATGTTACATAACTATACTCCGCAGGGCATTGCAGTTCACATTCTGATATGGGATCCAGGGATTGGAGTGCTTGGTAGTTCAACATTGGATGGACTTGAGTTTCGAGTAGAGTGTTTGCTCGGGGATTTGACTAAGATTCTTTGGCCATTAATCAGTGTACTCATCAGCAGCATGTGGGTGTCATGCATGGTGAGCACTTGGAGAGACCACATATTGAGGGCAGTCTACCTTGTGTCACACAGGTGGATATGGGACCTCGTTATCATATGTAGTTGGATTCATTTATTGCTTGAGGACAAGCAATATTTTGACAAGGAGGACTCTAATGTTCCCATTTTAGGACATTATAATTTTACAAAGTGTTATGCCTACCAGAGTAGCCATATAGGGGTGACAGAGAGTTCAAGAGATATTGAGGGGTTTTATTGGGTCTGACTTTCATCTTTCATCATCAGGATCCATTCCGCACAACTTATCTTTGGTTCTGTTGCAGTCCGACGATTTCTGTAATTTTGAGTTATTATGGGTCATATCTTAATTAAATTCACTAAGAAGGTCATAATGGGCATATTACTTGGAGAAACCTCTTAGAGTAATAGCTCATCAGAATTGGGAAGAAGAGAACTACAGGATAAGATGATGAGAAGTGACTTTTAGTGGTTGGAGAAGCCATAAGGATGGATAAATCACTTTTTATAGGTAAAATGGTTAATTAATTAAGTGATTTAATCAAGGAATAATAAAATAAAGTAAAGTTCACTTGGAGGGAAAAGGTCAACAACGAATTAGGGTTTCAATAGTGAATTAGGGTTTAGAAAATCTATAAGAGAAGGGTCAACAACCTAATTCATCATTATGCAGATTATGACTTGTCATTGAGGAGAAGAGGCTCATCTCACGAGAGATAGTTCAATGGATTCCAGGAGGAGGAAACTAGTTGGCTGATTTTGGTGTTGAGAGACACACCCTAGTCACTAGGAATATCATTCATGTCTTCCATCATTCTTCAGAAGTAGTTACAAAGTGTTCAATAGCAAGGGCACATTCATCTAGACTAAGGGTGCAACTTCTGAGAGGGTTTTTAGTCGAATTATCCCATCTAGGGAGAATTCTGAGATTTCCCTCCAACCCATTTAAGAGGAGGGAAAGGCACATATTTTTTCTAGTTCCTCATTAGATTCCAATGGAGGAATCACCTGGGACACATTTTCCAGACTTGGATGTGTGACACTTTTGGTGGGTACATTTGGGGTTCCAGAGCAAGCATCAGACCAGATTCAGGGAAACTCTTCCCACCCATTTCCCAGTAGACCAAGGTGGTCGTTTTGAGAATTATCTCATCTGATTCCAATGGTGGAATCACTAGGACACATTTTTCCAAAAGAAGAGGGGTGCATTCCCCCATGGGTATCCATCCGGGGTCCAGACTCATCAACAAAGGGGTCTGATAGATACCAGTACTGAGTACTAGAGAAGGGTGCATCATTTGGGACAGTTTTCAGGCCATTCCAAGAAGTATAGCTACAAGGGAAAAATTTCCATACTTCCAGTAGTTACCGTCAAAGCTGCTATATTCCCAGTGCACCAATTGATTCCGCAACACTCACATATTCCGTGTATTATCTTTTAGTTGCTCATTTGTATTCCGGCTAAGATACTTTTGTCTTCTAATCTAGCCCAGTGTTGTTATTTTATTCAGCTGCATTTGGCCTATTGTAATCCACAAAGATATCATAATACAAACTTTGCAGTCCTTTGTCGCATTTATTATTTGTATGATCATTTATATACTGTAAACAATAGATCCTACATACACATTAACAACATCTCCTAGACTAGACAAGTCAGTAACATTACAATGAGCCCCTGAGAGTGGGGTTGTGGCTATGATAATGTCATTCAACTCATCCTTTTCAGGGGGAGTTTGCAAAGGACAAACTATGCATTTCAGAGTCAAAATTTCAAAATCTTCAGGATGTTGTACTAATGTCAAAGGCTAGTACTTTGATTCTACGGTTGGTTGCTACACATTTGTTGGAGACTACGAAGGTGTTGTAGAAGGAAGAGGATTTGGGGTGTCTCTTTTATGCTTCCTACTATTATATGAAGAGTTTGTGTGACTTTTGTGATTTTTATGGTTTTTCCAACCATTATCCCTTTTCTATGCTTGAGGGGATGAGAATGAGGTTGGGGATAAAGGACAATATTCCTAAAGGTGCCATGTTTTCTGACAGTAGCAACACCTGAAGGAATTGTTCTCATAATCGACCAACTGCGTGTAAGGTTTATCCTGAGTCAAATCTATAAGAATCCTATCCGATAGCCCTTGACCAAGGTTGATTTCAATGCATATGCAGGTGAAGGTGATGAAGCCTTTCGATATCCATTCTATGTCAATATCGATAAACCTAGCCAAAACAATTCCCAGGCTAGGTAAAAAATATGGAGTATAAAAATGCAAAGGTAAATTGGGGAGTCTTACCCATACCGGTGTAGTTATAGTAGTCATGGCCAGTGGGTTGAAATCAAGGAACCATATCTTTATGGAATGACCAGATCTACCCCAGAACAATGGACCTTTCTCCAACACATGTTGGCAGTCCACCTCTATGGAAAAGTTAACAATGAAGAAACATTTGGAGAAAAATAACAACTCATGATCTGACGACCAGGTCTTATTTATCCATTCCCTTAGCGCAGAAGATGAGGTTCATAGTCCGTTGAAACGATAGATGAGAGATTTTTTATGGTAGATAAATGACGAGCCATAGACATGGGGATATTCGACCTCTATTGTTTGAGGTTCTGCACATTGATCTACAATGAAGGAATATCCAAAAAACTCCTTTTGTCTAGAAGTTTCAACCTTGGACCCCGAAGGAGAAAAAATCATTTTTTTGATGGCATACTTATAAGAGCTTGGTTGAGTGGAGGATGGTGCTCCTCCATGTAGATGAGAAACAACAAAAATGGTTACATTATTTATATTCCCATAACCCCACAACAAAGAGTCATCCACAAGCTATCAACCTTCAAATATGAATCTTTGAAAGAAATATGAAATACCTATCGCCTGGTCGATTTGGGATTTGAGATAAAAAACAGAGTCTGAATTATGAGCTTGCAAACAAAGAGAAGAAACGATGATGGTATTCAAAAAAAGGGGAAAGCATGAAAAATCCTCAAAGAAAGACGCGACGTAATGAGGGAAGACCCTTCCTTCCCAAATATTGAAATTTTAGTGGATGGAGGGAGTTTGGTGAGGACTGGGTGCCAAAAATAATCCTTCCTAGATGAATAACCAAGGGATACTGAGGCTTAAGGTCTGCTCCGAGCTGAGACAAAGTGGGAAGGCTCCCACTTCATTGCAATCATTGACGACAACAAGAGATAACTTTCTTAGGGTTTTCATTGTGATCTTGAGAGTCGAAGTGCAAGTGGTATTTGCGTGCTTCCATTTGTGGCCTGAGACTTTTCTAGTGATGATGCCTTCGTAGGTGGGTTTTCAATGCAGTGGCTTGTCTTTGCATTCGACTACAATGGTGGATCACTTATCCAATGGCTGCTCAACCTCCATGGGTTTTTCATGGTCGACTGAGCATTTTCACTTATGTTGCTCTTCTCCTAGGCCTTCGTCTAAGCTTCTAAAGTCCCATGTGCACGCCATGGATCTTGAACCCTTACTAAAACATTAATACATTAATAATAAAATAATAGAGTATTAATACATTAATGTATAATGTAACATATTAAATTATAAATACATTAATAAAACATTATTAAAGTACTAATACATTAATAAATACATTATTAATGTATTAATACCTTAATAAATACATTATTAATGTAGTAGTACCTTAATAAATACGTTATTAAAGTAGTAATATATTAATAATACATTATTAAAGTATTGATACATGCATACATCAATTGACAGTGACCATGGTTTCTTATGGTTGACCATGACCATGGTTAACTTTGGTAGACCTTGGTTGAGTTTGGGAACAGAATGTTGACTATGGTTGATCGTGGTTGTCCCTCACTATGGTTGGTTGTGGTTGACCATGACCATGACCATGGTTATCTATGGTTGATTGTGGTTTATTATGGTCGATCATGCCCATGTATGACCTTCCTTGACCATGTTGATTTGACTATGGTGGTCAAGTTGACTATGTTTAGCCATAGTTTACTATGGCACTACTACATTGCAATGTTGATCATCGTTTGTTTGTCACGTGGCAACATCAAGTTTTTTTGTCACATTGCGACATAAGATTTTTCCTCACATCACATTGTAAGGTTTTTGTCATCAAATTACGATAAAGGGTTTTTATTTGTGACATTAAATCATTGGAAAAAGTTTCTCATAGTCTAACAACATATTGTGTTTGGCACATTGCGGCGTGAGGAAATTTTCATCTCATCACAAGTTGGTCTATGTTTCTCACATTGCCACATTGGGTTTTGTACATCACATTGCCACAATGGGTTTTGTTTGTTGCATTGCGATGTTTGGAAATTTCTATCAAAATGTGATGTTAGGATATGTGCGTCACATTGTAACGCGAGGACATGCTCATCACATTGCTATGACAGGGATATGTTTGACATATTACAATGTCTATTTATTTTTTTTAGATTACGATGAGAGGGATATGTTCATCATATTGTGTTGTTTGTATATTTTTGTCACTTTGTGGATACACAACTATGTTCATTAGATTATGACGTCAATTTAAGTTCATCACATTGTGACAACATGGCTATGTTCATCACATTGTGACATTTGTATATGTTAGTCACTTTGTGATGGCAAGGATATGTTCGTCAAATTGTGATGTCAATTTAAGTTTTGCACATTATGATGAGAGGCCTATGTTCATCATATTGCAACATTTGTATATGTTCATCACTTTGCGACATTAGTGTGTTTGCAAAAGCAAGGCTATGTTCGACATGTTGTGATAATAGTGTTATGTTCATCACATTGCAACGTCAGTTTACATTCATCACATTGCGACGTATGTTTATATTCGTCACATTGTGATGATAGGGCTATGTTCATCACATTGTAACGTTACTATATTTAGTATATTGCAACGTTACTATGTTTGACACATTCCAACGTTTGGAAGTGTTTTTCATATTGCGACATCGGGATATGTGTGTCACATTGCAACGTGAGGAAATGTTCATCACATTAAGATGATAGGGTGATGTATGACACATTGTGAAGTCTCTTTATGTTTGACACATTGTGATATTACTATCCATATTGTGACCACATGGATATTATCATCACATTTTGATGTTACTATGTTTAACAAATTGTAACGTTAGTATGTTTGTCACATTCTGACGTCTGGTTTTTTTCATCATATTACAATCACAAGTCTATGTTCATCACATTAGGAAATATGTATATGTTCATCCCATTGTTACATTACTATGTTTTCCACGACAGGGCTATGTTGATCACATTGCGACATTTTTTTATGTTCATCACATTGCGACGATAAGGCTATGTTCATCACATTGCAACATTACTATGTTTATTAGATTGCAATGTTACTATGTTCAACACATTATGATGTTTGGAAGTTTTTGTGATATGTCAGGATATGTATGTCACATTGAAATGTGAGGAAATGTTTGTCAAATTGCGATGACAAGGAAATGGGTGACACATTGTGGGATCTGTTTATGTTCGACACATTGCAACATTACTATACATATTGTGACAACATGGATATTATCATCAGATTGTGATGGTAATATGTTTAATAGATTGCAACATTAAACTATGCTCTTCACTATGCGATGTTACTATGTTCAAGGCATTGAAACATTACTATATTCGTCACGTTGTAACATCTGGTTTTGTTTGTTAGATTGCAACGTCGGACATGTTTGTTGCATGTCAAGGTTGGTTTCTGTGACAATTTAAGAAAATGAATTTTTGGTGATTTTTAAAAAAAAATCTAACTAAGTGTTTCTTTTGTGAAAAAGATACGAATGTTGAAGTGATGTGATATACTACATAGAAAGAAAGTATTATTAAGTATTATTGCATAAAAGTTGTATTTATTAAATGCATTAACAAATACATTACGAATGTATTAATACATTAAAACATTAATAAGGTATTAATACACTAATAAAGTAATACATTAATAATACATTAAAACATTAATAAATTATTAATACACTTATAAAATAATACATTAAACTTAAATAATGTATTTTATAATACATTATTAAATTAATAATACATTATTTTTGTAATGTATACATTAAAGTATTAATACATTAATAAAGTATTATTATATAAATATAATAATAATAATAATACATTATTACATAAATGTAATAATACATTATTAATACATTATTTAGTAATTATTTATTATTATTATTAAACATTACTACATTATTTATTAAACATGATTAATATATTGATACATTATTAATTAATGAATTAAAGCAAATTATTATAAATTAATGGATTAATAAATCCATATTAAATATTAATATATATATTCAAAATTAAATATTTATAATAAATTAATAAAAAAATATAAACATTCAAAGGAATAAATATTACTAACTTACTTAGTATAATATTACTAACTTACTTAGTATTGTAATTGACTTACTTAATATTGTAATTGATATAATAGTTCACTTCCCATATGCATGATTGCATGAGATTCTACCAATTTTTATTTTTTTTTACCCTAAATTTATCACAATTACTTTTTCTTCTAAATTAATATGAGACACATGTAAGAGGATTAGTCATTGGACTTATGAATTATTGGCTACAAACATCTAAATAATGTTTCCTTAGGAGTTATTAATGGGTACAAACATGGTAAAGCATTTTGCTCGAATGGCAAGAAACTGCCATTTTTCTTTTATTTGATTAGCTATTCTAAGATGAAAAACAGTATTAAATGCTTGGCCTTAATCATTCTTGAAATCTATTGTTTATTTTTTGTGACATTATTACTTCATACAAAAATGTTAAAGTACATTCAAATATTTTAGAAAAATATATACAAACTCTTATATTACATTCAAATTAATTCAAAAATATTTGAGAACATTTCTCATTGAAAAAACTCTTACAGCAATATGATATTGAATTTGAAACAAAAGGTGGTTGTACCGATCCATATTAGTTTTCAATTTTGAGATCCAATAGCCAAGGATACATATAAAAGAAACAAGAGAAGACCACGTTGTTCTTATACTTCCTCAATGTCAAAAATAAAGATAATTTCTTTTTAAAACAATAATTCTCAATGTTAAAAAGCAAAAATAATTTCTAACTCATATTCATCTAATTCTTTTAAACTTCCTCAATGGAAAAAATAAAGATAATTTATTTTATATGATAAAATGGAAGAGTAGAGTGATAAACAAATATTCAATTACTTACAATATCAATACAATGGACTCTATTATATAGAGAGTACAGGTTGTTATTAGATCTAACTTATTCTAAAGATAACTGGAGAGGTTGAGAGAATATCTCAACCACACACCAAACTAAGATCTCACCAATCCAACTCTCTAACAACCTCTTAATAATAGGATCACACAACTCACGTAGAGATGAACTCTACCTCTCAATACATTAGCAAGAACATTAGATAAGTAGGAATTATATATTCCAACACTCTCCCTTAATGACTACTTATCTAAATATCTTTGTGGTCATATCTTCGTGTGCTTCCTCTTGTACCTGCATCTGATTATTGACATCCATATAAAGAGAAATCCATCTACCGAAATACATGGGTCATCAGCCGCTATAACCACCAGTTCTATAGGAATCCTTTTCAGCTACATGGTTCATTCAATCATTCTTCCTCATAGATCCCCCTTCATCACATCATCATCAACCTGGGTTTTATTTCGGCTTACCCATAACCATGCTCTGGGTTTTCTCGGATTACCTTCAACCATGCACCAAGTTTTCTCGGATTACCTGTAACCATGCTCTGGGTTTTCTCAGATTACCCTCAACCATGCATCAGGTTTTCTCGGATTACCTGTAACCATGCTTTACATAGTGGTTTCTAGATTACCATGAACTTTTCACATTAGGGGGTATACAATGGCTTTGGTACATAGAATTTTCTAGGAACACTACATCAAAATATCCTAGTCTTGCTTTCAATTACATGTATCAAAAATAACATAACTATGCACACCTTCAAACCAAAAAATATCACTCACAACTCAATCTTGCTTTTGTGACTTGATTTAAAGGATGTCTGAGTTTGACAGAATGAGCACGTACACCTCACTTCATTTCACTATAACACCTCCAAGTAATTTGTAGAAGAACTTCTTGAACATTCTCTTCGGCAACACTGTGGTTCCGGGATACCACCTCGGGCTCACGGGCAGACAGATCACGCTCGCTTCCATTATGCACTCGTCGATCGAACCACTGCAATGCAGCTGCAGAACCTTCTTGGGCACGTGAGCGACCACGATCCTGACACCTCTAGGCGCTGGCACCATTCTGACGGTAACAGAGCCACACTTCCCGGTGACCTTAACAGGCAGAGTATGGGGCTTCTCGATCTTGTTAGCCCAGTAACCCCTCCTCACGGGAATAAACGAAAGCTTCACCAAAATAATAGCTCCGCAGAAAGCCGTGGACACCTCTTTGCTACACTTGACCCCAAGCCCTATGTGGCCATTTCCGTCACCCACAACAACGAATTCCTTGAATCGAGTCGTCTGCCCGAACCTTGTCTACTTCTGCACGAGCATGATCTGCATGACCTCATCCTTCAGTTGGGGTCCCATCATGGCCTCCACGATCTAGTGGTCCTTCACTGCAACCAACACAAGCATCTTAATTTCTTCCTGCAAGAATAGCATGGCAATGAGCATGCCAAACAACTCTCCCGCTACTCTCATGAATCTGTTTATGAGATCACATGCATTGGCAATCCCCATAACTACTAACATAATCTTTGTCCAAACACATATCCAGCCTTCCCATGCTAAGAAGAGCGCATGACCAATCTCTCTTCTCCTCTTAGAAAAATCGTAGTACATCAATGTCAGTACTCGAAACAATGTCGCACATGACATCGAAATTGAGAGAACACAAAGGAGAAGACAATGCTCTTGTGGCCTTGACATTTTCATAGGCCGTAATCCCTAAAGCCAACGTCTCATGAAAACACCGCCATTCTGAACTTGGTTCATGCGTAGAATGG
>SNQJ01S0027084.1:11339-25325 GCA_010110895.2 Picea sitchensis | reverse complement strand
TTATTCTTATTATACAGAAAATTACAAGCTTCTTTCAGTGGTGTTTGTCAGATCTTCTCTTCTTATCTCTGATAGCTTATGAGTGAGGTTCTTTGTTGATGCTCATTCAGTCTGCATGTGACTGTCATCTCATTTGTTGATTGATTTAGTTGATGATCACAAGCTATTTCTTTGGTTGTTAAATCCATTGTACTTGTTGGTATGAAGTATAGTCTGGTTCAATAGCCTTTTTCCTCCTACATTCAGTCAAACTTTGTCTGACTGCATTATTAGAAAGCCTTGTAAGATTTTATATTCCTAGACAGTCTTGAGTACACAGTCCGGTACGTAGATATTCATCTTGATCCATAAACCATTTCAAATATTAAGAAAACATTTCCCAAAAAGAGTTAGTTACCAGGCATCTCCGACTTACAGCCTAGGAGAGTTTCCTGGAGTGATGACAGAACGCAAAATTTATAATACGTTTTTGTGGGTTATGCTTGAATTATCTCGGTCAGTCATAGAGGGGGAATATTCACAAGTGATCTTCAAAAATTGTTCAAATCTAAATTTTCAAAATGTGGCATTATATGTACTTCATGTTATGATCAATTTATTATATGATCTTATGATTTTCTCTATATGTGAACACGATTAACACTTATGGAATTTGTGCCCACAATTCACTAGAAACTCTCACATTTTTGTTCTTACCAACTCTTAGATTAGTATCAACAAAAGATGGAAACAACTTTTTTTCTTGCAACACACATTCCACTCAGTCTTAATCAATTTTCATGAGGACATGAAAACTATTGGGTTTGGGGGAGATCTCCAGATATTCAGAGTCTCTCTTTATCATCTCCAACATCTCCAACATCTTTAGTTCATATCAACCCATTTTTTTCATGATCAAGTAGATCAACTTATGTTCTCTTAAGCTCTCATCATCTTTTGTGCAGATCTCATCTGTTAGCTCCCAAAATGAATCAGTCACTATGGTTTCATTTTGTGGTTGATAGCATGGCTATTGGTAGTTTTCTCTAAATTTGTTTTGAGTTTTTCCAGTAGCAAAACTTAGGTTTTAATTTATGTCTTAGAAATAAGGCGATCTATAAAGGTCTTCAATTTAAAATTTTCATAAAATGCTTTCAAAATCTAACGTGTGTTTTAAAGATGATGGTTAAATGGTGAAAGTGGTGATTTTCAAAAGCTAAGGAGCATTTCTCATGGGTTGTTAGCTGGTGAAAGCAGTGATTTTCAACAGCCGAGGAGCGCTTCTCACGGGCCATTAGCTGGTGAAAGCGGGAATCACATGTGTTTATCCACATTTTAAAAAATCAAATGATGACACACTTAGCCCACATCATGAAATCATTATGATGCACTGGTGAAAATGGATAATGATGGAGACTCGGGTTTGCACATCTAAATCGGATTGCAAAGCGGATCTCGTTCAGTAATGCATGATTCACAATCATGGCGTTGGAAATGGCGAATTTGAATCCATCATCATAGGTGCAGGAGCAGTACTACTTGGTTGGTTACATCAAATCGACCCATCGTTTCCCCAACACACATCACCCACAAATGTATGCTAAGTTTTTAATGTTGAAAGAGAGAGTCGAGTGTTTTCACCAGCGCAAGACCTCGACCCAAACAACAGATTGCAGTGTTTGGTGTGCGAAATCGTTTTGGGTTTTGAATTGCAAATCCAAACGAGACACAGTGGTTCCTTGTTGAGAAAAGAATTGGACAGTCTATCCTTCCTACAGGTGCATCCATAAGTGCAAAAACATTTTTCAAACGCAGGCTGTATGGAATATGTCGAAAGGCTACAAAATGGCTGTCACCAATCAACAACAGCGGCGTTTGCTAAAACATTTGATGGAAATAAATCTTGTGTTGGGTCTTTATAAATTATTGTGGATGAAGCTGCCATCACTGCAGCGACCATTTTTCCAAGATCAGGCCAGAGTTGGTTCAAAACGACAGCAATTTTAGGGCATATTTAAAGGAAGAGTTCATAAATAGTGCATGGAATAAGAACATGCCAGTTTCCCATTTAGAAGATGAGTGGCGGGATTTGTTTAAGGGCATCCAACTATACATAAATTTAGAAGGCAGGTACAACAAACTGATGTTATATCATTTCAAGATCTTAGACCATTTTACAAGGAAAAATCTCCTAAATCTACCTTTCTTCTTGCACAAGAGCTTAACTAAAGTCTGTAAAAAGATTAGAGATGAACCTCTAAGTATGAAGAACACTCTTTGCCACTTTGGCCTTATTAAATTGATAATCCTGGAGGAGCTAAGACAGAAGGAAAGGACCTGGCAACATTTTCTTTTTTAGGAGGGCTTTGAAACTCAAACTCAGCCCATGAATGAACAGAGGAAAGCTGGAAAGAGGAAATTGACTCCTCAAAGAACTTGAGGAAGAGGATAACCCTTCCAGGACCCCCAGAAGATACAATATCTGGTGTGAAATCTCACAGGTCAAAGAAAAAATTGGATTTTGAAACTACTATAGAGAAGCCTACAGAAAGGAAAACAAACATCTTAAACCTGCCATACATAGACTTAGAGCCATAGCAAGAAGACGAGATCCCTGCCATTAAGAGTCCTGAACACTCCATTGAGTTTGCACAGAATTGTGAGACCTTCACTCACACCGAGGAAGGGGAAACATCAAAGAGCACTAAGTCGAAGAAAGAACAAAAAATCAAGAAACTCAAAGAAGTGATCGCTCAGCAGGAGGTCTTAGAGATAGTAATAAAGGAAAGATACAAGACTCTGTCTGATAACTTCGCAGAAACAAATGCTGCATTTGAAAAGCTGGCTCGGGAAAGTGTCAAGGAAAAGAAGAGGAAAAGGAAAATCACCAAAGAATATAACAGTCTATGGTGGTTAGAAAAGAGCCTTAAAAGGAAGATTAGAAAATTGAAGAAAAAGAAAAAGTCACACCCAGATTTGCAAGTGCTAGCTCAGGTTGTTGTGAACATGCAAGGGGATAAAGCAGAGACACATTGAGTGTTTTGATGGAACCACAGTTTTGGAGGTGAAAGTTCATTTTGGGCTAAGGAAGAGCTTTCACCAGTGCACAGGGAAATTTTACAAGCAGTTAGCTGGTGAAAGGCAGCACTTTCACCAGCTAACCAGTGAATCATAAGGTGAGTTAGCTGGTGAAAGCAGAAAAAGCATTTTTGAGAGCTAAGGATGGAGCAGGTTGTTTTTCACAGGATTTAAAGAGGTTCCAGAGTATTAAAGGGTTAACAACTTGATAGAAAAATACTCTGCATCAAAGATTCGCGGGAGTTTTTGAGAACCACCTACAAAACTGATCTCCTAAAGCATCGACTATGAACAACCGAAGAAATCCGGCTACAAATACAGGTGCCTTTGATATGTTTCATGACACCATTGATTCCAGAAGCTGAAGAATACAAATGTCAAATTTTGAGATTGAAGATAATTCGAATGCTAGTCTAGTCATTAAGTCTTTGTTATCAAGTTGCTTAGTTAAATTTGAATTGCTATTTTTAGATATAGATCCATGTTTTTAGGATCTTAAAAACTGATTGTAAAAGGCTATAAATGCCTATATTTTCTAAGAGACAAGGGTTCAAGCTGGGATACATTTTTGTGCTATTGTATAGACTCTTTTCATATAATAAAATTGCAGTCCCCTTTCATTTTCAATATTAGAAATATCCATGTTTCCATTTATGTACTTCATTTCAGTTCATTTTAGCTTATGAAGACTATTATCTCTTTATTGAGCTCATAGATTTGAATTGAAGGATCTTCTTTCTATCTTGTATTAAGCCTTACACCCAACTGTATTTGGCAATCAAGATTAGTGTTCTTCATCCCCCCTTTTCAAATTACTTGATCTGATTATTGTTTCCTGAAAGCACTGTCTCTTTAGAAGTATGATGAGTTGTCGATTACAGTGATCTTTAAATACCCCATTGTTCCAAGCATATTTACACATTATTTTTAAGTTACCAAGCATCCTTAGTCTACAACCCTAAGGAGTTTCTTGGAGTGATAACAAATTGGCACCGTTGCTGGGGAGACGAAATTCAAGTTCTCCTTTCCTGGGATACGACACAGAGATGGTCTTTGATGATAGACAAATATTAGACATTTTTAGTTGGTTGTAATTATCTATCCGACAACTCGACAAGTTCATCCTGGCTCCCAAGTTGATCAGTACTAGGGCGAATCCTCAAGAATCACCTATCACACCAGTGTCCAATCCAGAAATAATTCTCAGGAAGGGAAAGACAATTCAGGGTCAAACTTCAAGATCAGATACAAAAGGTAATCCTCTTTTCAGTTCTGGAAAATATACTACAGAAAAATTTGAGTTCTTTTCAAAGAGCATTGATGAAAAAACAATTGTAAATACTGTAGAAGAACAAACTGCTTTTGATCAACAGGAAAATACTAATGATGATAAATTGATAGATTTAAATTTGATTGAAAAAACATCCAAGACTTTAGAAAGAAGCCATAGTTCTTATTCCCTTGAGTCTTTTCATTCTCAGCAACAAGAAGATCATTTGAACATTTATACTAGCCTCCTTGCTATTGAACATCTCCTCCAAGAGCTATCTACTAAAGGTGAAGGAAATTTAGTTGGACAGCTTGCAAATTTTTACAAAGCCTCTTATCAGACCTCTTTCCCATTAGAAGATTCACCTCTTTCGCATTCCTCGAGTGCTGAAGACTTGAAAAATAAACCATCACCTTTCTCACCCTTGATAGTTATGGCTGCACCACCTCCTTTGACGAAGATGAAACAAATCCTAGCTTCTAGGTATGCACCACTCATATTTCCAAACCCAGTATCAGCCATGCCAACGGGAGACTATCGGAAGTATATGCCCAAATTTACAGGCGAAGGTGATGTGTCTACTGAAGAACATATTGAGGCTTTCTACAGTTATGCTGAAAACCTTAATATTGAAGAAGAAGATGTTTGGACACGAGTCTTTGTCCAAAGCCAAGATGGCCATGCTAGGAAATGGTTCAAAGAAATCCCTGCTGGTTCCATAGCTGGAATCGAGCAATTGGATGAGACCTTTTTGAAACATTGGGGTGACAGAAGAGATTTTGTATATTATATCACAAAATTTGGAAACCTAAGTAAACAAAATAGTGAGTCAGTCTCTGATTTCACTAAAAGATTTAACCGAATGTATGGTAAAATACCAGTAGAGATAAAACCTTCAGATGCTTATGCCAAGATCACATATTCTGATGCTTTTGACTCAGATTTATGTTTATTGTTGAGAGAAAGGAGGTCACCAACATTATCTCTCATGCAAGATGCTTCCCTTGAGGTGGAATCAAATATTCTAGCCTCTCAGAAGCGGAAAGGAGATTCGGATAGGAGAAGGCCAAGGAATGAGGCTTGCTCTTCATCAAGTGTTGATCCAAAGTTTGATAAAATGGATAAGATGCTATAGTCTCTAACCTATGATATATCTATGCTCAAGATTGAAAATAAATAGCCTGTGAAGGGAAGAGGCACTTATGATTCTACAGCTAGAAACCCAAATCAAAATCCCAACAACTTCAGAAGAAATAATCAGCCAACACAGATCTTGCAAAGAGAAAAGAATCCTATTGAATATCAGAGAATAAATGTCCCTCTTAAAAATGTTGTGATGGACGAAGACGAGGGTGAATATCAAGAATATGGAGAAGATAACATTCATTGTGTTGGAGAAGAGACAGTGAAATCTTATCTAACACAACATGACTATGAGGAAGCATTGATGACTGAACAAACAAAAGACAATCTTATTGATGATGGCATTTTCATGAAAGAATATAAGAATAGATATAACCTCTGATCAAAATCTGATACTTCCCAACAAGATGCACCAGCCTCTCCCGAAAAGAGCACATCCCTTGTCAAGCAAAAAGATCATACATCAGAGAATCAACAAACAAATCCTTCAAAGGTGAAAGCATCAGTTCCTCCCAAAATGACTACTGCCCCTGTCAAGCATCAAACTCCAGAATGTCAGGATCCTGTTGAACAACAAAGAAATCAGGAAGCTCCTTCGAATCAGGTAAAGGTCTCTGATAAAGCTTTTGATAAAGTCCCATATTTGTTCAATTTTGAGGCTGAAATGAAAAAAATTAAAATTCCTATTCCTCTAGTCGAGTTAATGAAAAATGAAATGTTCAAAAAGGATATCCTCAAAACTCTAGATTCCCAATCTATATCCCTTTCTGCTGATATCCTCAACATATATGATGAAAAGCCAACCATTACTCTGGGAAAAATGATAGAAGACAGAGATGAAAGTTGTCCTCCCTTTTACATCTCTCTAAATATTCATGAGAAGACACTGCATAACTGTTTGTTGGACTCCGGTGCTTCACACAATTTGATGCCAAAGGCGGTCATGGATGAGCTTGGGTTGGAGATCACCAAATATTATCATGATCTTTTCTCTTTTGACTCTCGAAAAGTCAAATGTCTTGGGATGATCAAGGATTTGGCTGTAACCTTAACCCAAGCATCCATGAAGACTATGGTGATGTATATAGTAGTGGCTGACATACCTCCTAAATTTGGATGTCTGCTATCAAGATTGTGGATGAAGAGGCTAGGTGGCACTCTTCAAATGCATCTCTCCTACACTATTATCCCTGTTTTTGGAGGGATGAACATAAGACTATACAGGGAATATCAGTTGGCATATGTAATCAGTGACAAAAAAAATCCATCCAATCATCCTATCTATTCTGTCGACACAAGTATGGGATCCTGTATTTTGCAAATTGATGATTCATTACCAGATGCATTGCTGCTCAGAAATCCCATAGTTCATCCCACAGAAACAACAGAGGATGATCTTTGGACCATGTTCTTTGATAGTGCTTGCACTAAAGAATCAGTAGGAGCAGGAGTGGTATTGATTTCCCCTTCTAAGAAAACTTATCATTTGTCCTTTAAACTTGATTTTAAAGTGACTAATAATATTGTTGAGTATGAGGCACTACTTCTAGGGATAAATGCAACCAAAGAGATGGAGATTAAGAGATTGCAGGTATTTGGAGATGCAGATCTGATCATTCAGCAGGTGAATAAGTCCTTTCAAGCAAAACATGTCAAGTTGAAAGCATACAAAGATGAAGTGTTGAGGGAAATTCACGATTTTGCATATTTTAAAATTTCATATGTACCTAGAGCAATGAATGAATTGGTTGATTCATTAGTTGTGTCGCCTTGTGCTTTCATACCTCCTCTGCCTCATAAATTGAATTACGAAATTCAAGTTAAATATAGGCCCTCTCTCCCTGATAATGTAAAATTTTGGAAGGTTTTTGAAGACGATCCTCAACTCACTAGATTTCTTGCAGTGATAGATGAGTTTGCAGATTTGTAGATCGATCAGGAGAATGAACATGAAAATGAAATTGAGAAGCCAAAATTCAGAAGAAAAGTCACAACACATGAAATAGTCCAACTGTCTACCAACAGAATTCCTAAAGGTTTGATCCCTTTGGAAAGGCTTTTCGATAATAATGATGTGGCTATCAAATTGGAAAATGGGGAAAAAGATTCAGAAGTTTTGCAGTATAATGTAGCCAGTGAACAAGATCCTAAACATGTCAACTTAGCCTCACATTTGACTGAAAAACAAAGGGATGATTATGGAGAATTGCTAAAGGAGTTTGATGACATCTTCACTTGGCAATATGATGACTTGAAGACTTTTGACAAAGAGGTAATTCAGCATAATATTCCCTTGAATAAAGACACCAAACCGTTAAGGCAGAAGCATATATCCTTCAATCCTTTGTTGCTACCTACAATGGAAAGGGAAATTAAAAAACTATTGGACGCCCGCATCATCATTCCTCTCAGATATTCAGAATGGATTGTGAATCTCGTACCAGTCAGGAAGAAGAATGGGGAGATCAGACTCTGCGTCGACTTCATAAATTTGAATAAGTGCTCTAGGAAGGACAACTACCCTCTTCCTAAAATGGATCATATTTTGCAGAAGGTGTCAAGATCAAAGGTGATGTCTTTTACTGATGGGTTTTCTGGATACAACCAGATTGTTGTCCATCCGGACGATAAAGAAAAGACTGCTTTTACTACTCCATGGGGTACATTTATGTATGAGAATATGCCCTTTGGATTGATGAATGTAGGAGCGACATTCCAAAGGGCGATGGATATTGATTTTGTTGGAGAGAAAGATAAATTTGTCCTGATATATCTCGATGATATCACTGTTTTCTCAAGCAGTCATGAACTTCATTTGAAACACTTGAAAAGGACATTTCTAAAATGTCGAAGGTATGGTACTTCTCTTAATCCAAAAAAATCAAATTTTGCACTTAAGGAAGGGAAATTACTTGGACATATTGTTTCAGCTGATGGGGTAAAAACTGATCCAAAAAGGGTAGAAGAAATTAAAAATATGTCTCTTCCTAGATCAAAGAAGGACATTCAGTCTTTCCTTGGGACTATAAACTTTATCAAAAGGTTTATAGTAAACTTTGCAGAACTCACAAAGCATATTACTTCTATGTTAAGAAAGGACTCCAAGGTAAAATGGACTGAAGCAGCCAGACACTCATTCAATGCCATCAAGGAAGCCATCACAACAACCCCTGTTTTGATCAGCCCCGATTTCTCCAAGGTATTTTACATTTTTTCATTTGCTTCAAGAGACACAATTGCAACAATTCTCTTGTAGAAAAATGCCGATGATCAGGAGCAGCCGGTTTCCTTCTTCAGTAAGGTCTTGAGGGACGCAGAGGTAAAGTATGAATTGTTGGAGAAACAAGCGTATGCACTTATGAAGTCATTGAAAGCTTTCAGAGTTTACATCCTTCAGGAAAAGGTAATAGCTTTCGTTCCCTCCAGTTCAGTTAAAGATGTGCTTATACAACCCGACATAGATGGAAAGAGGAGTAAATGGATAGCAAAGTTGATTGAATTTGATGTTGAAATTAAACTAGCAAAGCTTGTGAAGGGTCAGGGCCTTGCCAAACTTATGGCAGAAGAAAATGGTAGGCTGCTCGAAATAAATTTGGTAAGTATTAATGCATATAATGATCAATCTTCAAAGGATAAAGAAGGTGAGGAAATGCAGGTCTCATCTCACCTAGCTGATTGCAAATGGTACAGTCACATTATTCATTTTATGCAAACTTTATCAGTCCCATCAGATTTGACAAAAACACAAGGAAGGGCTTTGAAGCTCAAAGCCATAAATTTCTGCATCAATGGCAATTTATTGTTCTGGAAAAATCCAATAGGTTTATTGTTGAGGTGCATAAACCAAGAAGAAGCAGCTAAGGTCATGATTGAATTCCATAATAGTGAATGTGGGGGACATCACTATTGGAAAACCACTACACATAAAATCTTAAGATCTGGTTACTATTGGCCATCCTTGTTTTTAGATGTGTGTGAATTTGTGAGAACATGTGACAAATGTCAAAGATTTGAAGGCAAACAACAATTGAAGTATCTTCCCCTCAAACCTATAGTGGTCACAGGTCCTTTCCAGCAATGGGGCCTAGACTTCATAGGTGAAATTCACCCTCCTTCTAGTGGTCAGCACCGGTGGATCCCTATTGCCACTGATTACTTTACAAAGTGGATTGAGGCTATTCCCACCCGGAACGCCAATCATACTGTCATCATAAATTTTCTGCAAGAAAACATATTTGCCAGATTTGGCTGCCCTAAGAGAATAGTCACTGATAACGTTGTTGCATTCAAAGATAAACACTTGGTGAAATTATGTGAAGAGTTAGGAATTTAGATGGTACATTCCACTGCTTATTATCCACAAGGGAATGGCCTAGCTAAGTCATGAAACAAGAGTTTAGTCAGAATTATAAAGAAGTTGCTTGAAGAAAATGCTAGAGGCTGGGATTCCAAGATGAAGTTTGCTTTGTGGGTTGAAAGGGTTACATGTAAGAAATCAATTGGTACATCTCCTTTCAAGTTGGTATATGGTACTGAAGTCATATTTCCTATTCAACTTGCACTGCCAGTTGCAAAGTTTTTACAAGAAACCAATTCTGAACCAAATGATTTGACTCGGAGAATTCATAATTTGGTAGAGCTACAGCAAGATAGAGAGCAGCTTTTGGAAAGAACGGAATTACATCAAGAAAAAATCAAGGAGATCTTCGACAAGAAAGTCAAATCAAATGTCTTCAAAACAGGGGAATTAGTCTTAAAGTGGGATGCAACAAGGAAAGAGAAGGGGAAACACGGCAAATATGAGGCTCTATGGATAGGTCCTTTTGTCATAATAGTGGTGCAGCAGAACAATACCATTGTTCTCCAAAATATTTCAGGCGAGGAAGTAGCAGGTGGCCCTTTCAACAGGCGCTTTCTAAAGACCTATTTTTCATAATTCTTTTTCTTAAAAGCCCTGTTCTACTTGTACATATTCTTTTTCAATTCTGTTTTCTTTGTTTCTACCACTTGAATAACTCCATGCCCAATGGTACTAGCAAAACTATTTTTAGATTTATGTTTTAAATTGTAATAAGGCTACTGAGTCTAGCTAGGTTCTTCGTCACCTCACAGGGATATGTCCATACTAGTTGGAGCCAAATGTTAGCTCCCAAAATGAATCAGTCACTATGGTTGCATTTTGTGGTTGATAGCATGGTTATTGGTAGTTTTCTCCAAATTCGTTTTGAGTTTTTCCAGTAGCAAAACTTAGGTTTTAATTTATGTCTTAGAAATAAGACGATCTATAAAGGTCTTCTCTTTAAAATTTTCATAAAATGCTTTCAATAGCTAACATGTGTTTTAAATATGATGATTAGTTGGTGAAAGCAGTGATTTGCAACAGCTAAGGATCATTTCTCATGGGTCGTTAGCTGGTGAAAGAGGTGATTTTCAACAGCCGAGGAGAGATTCTCACGGGCCATTAGCTGGTGAAAGCGGGAATCACGTGTGTTTTATCCATGTACTAAAAAATCAAATGATGACATGCTCAACCCACATCATGCAATCATTATGATGCACTAGTGAAAATGGATAATGATGGAGACTCGGATTTGCACGTCTAAAACGGATTGCAAAGTGGATCTCGTTCAGTAATGCATGCTTCACAATCATGGCGTTGGAAATGGAGAATTTGAATCCATCATCACAGGTGCAGGAGCAGTACTACTTGGATGGTGACATCAAATCGGCCCATCGTTTCCCCAACACGCATCACCCACAAATGTATGCTAAGTTTTTATTGTTGAAAGGTAGAGCTGAGTGTTTTCACCAGCGCAAGACCTCGGTCCGAACAACAGATTGCAGTGTTTGGTGTGCGAAATCGTTTTGGGTTTTGAATTGCAAATGGAAAGGAGACGCAGTGGTTCCTTGCTGAGAAAATAATTGGACAGTCTGTCCTTCCTACAGGCACATCCAGAACTGCAAAAACATTTCTCAAATGCAAGCTGTATGGAATATGTCGAAAGGCTACAAAATGGCTATCACCAATCAATAGCAGAGGCGTTTGCTAAAACGTTTGATGGAAATAAATCCCATGTTGGGTCTTTATAAATTATTGTGGATGAAGCTACCATCGCTGCAACGACCAGTTTTCCAAGATCAGGCCAGATTTGGTTCAAAACGACAACAACCAAGAACCTAAATTTCAGAGCATATTTAAAGGAAGAGTTGAGAAATAATGCATGGAAGAAGAGAATGCCAGTTTCCCATTTAGAATATGAGTGGCAGGATTTGTTTAAGGGCATCCAACTCTACATAACTTTATAAGGAAGGTACGACAAACTGATGTTATATCATTTCAATCTCTTAGACCATTTTACAGGGAAAACTCTCCTAAATCTACCTTTCATCTTGCACAAGAGCTTAACTAAAGTCTGTAAAAAGATTAGAGCTGAAACTCTAAGTATGAAGAAGACTCTTTGCCACTTTGGCTTTATTAAATTGATAATCCTACAGGATCTAAGACAGAAGGAAAGGACCTGGCAACATTTTCATTTTTGGGAGGGCTTTGAAACTCAAACTCAGCCCATGAATGAACAGAGGAAAGATGGAAAGAGGCAATTGACTCCTCAAAATAGCTCGAGGAAGAGGAGAACCCTTCGAGGACCCCCAAAAGATAGAATCTTTGGTGTGAAATCTCACAGGTCAAAGAAAAAATTGGATTTTGAAACTACTACAGAGCATCCTACAGAAAGGAAAACAAACATCTTAAACCTTCCATACAAACATCTTAAGCCTGCCATACACAAACTCAGAGCCAGAGCAAGAAGAGGAGATCCCTGCCATTAAGAGTCCTGAACACTCCATTGCGTTTGCACAGAATTGTGAGACCTTCACTCACACCGAGGAAGGGGAAACATCAAAGAGAGCTAAGTCGAAGAAAACACAGAAAATCAAGAAACTCAAAGAAGTCATCACTCAGCAGGAGGTCTTAGAGAGAGTAATAAAGGAAATATACACGACTATGTCTGATAACTTCACAGAAACAAATTCTGCATTTGAAAAACTGACTTGGGAAAGTGTCAAGGAAAAGAAGAGGAAAAGGAAAATCACCAAAGACTATAACAGTCTATGGTGGTTAGCAAAGGGCCTTAAAAGGAAGATTAGAAAATTGAAGAAAAAGAAAAAGTCACACCCAAATTTGCAAGTGCTAGCTCAGGTTGTTGTGAACATGCAAGGGGATAAAGTAGAGACACATTGATTTTTTTGATGGAACCATAGTTTTGGAGGTGAAAGTTTATTTTGGGCTAAGGCAGAGCTTTCACCAGCGCACAGGGCAATTTTACAACCAGTTAGCTGGTGAGAGGTAGCACTTTCACCAGCTAACCAACGAATCATAAGGCGAGTTAGCTGGTGAAAGAAGAAAAATAATTTTTGAGAGCTAAGGATGGAGCAGGTCGTTTTTCACAGGATTTAAAGAGGTTCCAGAGTATTAAAGGGTTAACAACTTGATTAAAAAATACTCAGCATCAGAGATTTGCGGGAGTTTTTGATAACCACATGCTAAACTGATCTCCTAAAGCATCAACTATAAACAACCGAAGAAATCCAGCTACCAAGACAGGTGCCTTTGCCATGTTTCATGACACCACAGATTCCAGAAGCTGAAGAATACAAATGTCAAATTTTGAGATTGAAGACAACTCAAATGATAGTCCAGTCATTAAGTCTTTGTTATCAAGTTACTTAGTTAAATTTGAATTGCTATATTTAGATACATATCCAAGTTTTTAGGATCTTAAAAAATGATTGTAAAAGGCTATAAATGCCTATCTTTTCTAAGAGACAAGGGTTTAAACTAGGATACATTTTTGTGCTATTGTATAGACTCTTTTGATATAATAAAATTGAAGTCCCCTTTCGTTTTCAATATCATAAATATCCATGTTTCCATTTATGTACTTCATTTCAGTACATTTTAGCTTATGAAGACTATTATCTCTTTATTGAGCTCATAGATTTGAATTGAAGGATCTTTTTTCTATCTTGTATTAATCCTTACACCCAACTATATTTGGCAATCAATTAGTGTTCTTCATCCCCCCCTTTCAAATTACTTGATCTGATTATTGTTTCCTGAAAGCACTGTCTCTTTAGAAGTATGATGAGATGTCTATTACAATGATCTTTAAAGACCCCATTGTTCCAAGCATATTTACACATTATTTTTAAGTTACCAAGCATCCTTAGTCTACAACCCTAAGGATTTTCCTTTAGTGATAACATCATCAACTTCAGTCTCTTCAGTCTCGACCTTGCTCTGCCTCATATTCATCTTTCAATAGTCCAAATCATGGTTCCATAGATCTTTCATCCCGTTCTACATAGCTTCCACTTTGTTAGGACCACATATTGTACCCTTTTTGCCCATACTTTTTGCTATTATTATACCCTTCATCACCTGTATTTTGACTTGTACTATCATTTCACCTGATCATTCCAAGGTACACAACGTCCTTTCTCATTATTATATGCTT
>SNQJ01S0027084.1:0-11329 GCA_010110895.2 Picea sitchensis | reverse complement strand
TCTTTACTACAACACTAAGTGCTTTTGGAATTGAGCATATATAGTGCGCAACTACCTTTGAAACAAAAGACTTCCCTGGGTTGATAATTTATGTTTCACTTGGTTGTTTGAAATTAATTAAGCAATTATAGTGACCAACACACTTCAATGTACATTAGGTAACTTGAGGTAAAACATGTATACATCTCTTTTATTTACTAAGAATTTGGAAAACATGATGCATAACCACTATTACCTACTCCACTATACGTTATTACCACTTAGAAAGTACCATCAGAAACAATCAGTAAATCTTCCACTTTCACTCCACCAGTCATAATGAAAATATACTCGGATGATAAGACCAAGTAATGAAAAGGAAATATGTGGTATACAAATACAAAGAAACACCTCTAGTGCCTTCACTTCGTGCATCATAAATCATTTTTAAGTCATCTCAAAGAGGATGAAGTCATTGTTTCCTATCAAAACAAAGAGCCAAAAATTAAATATTGGTCTTTAAATTGATGTAAGATACAGAGTATAAAGGCGTACAAGTTCATACGATCACCATCACCATCATTTTATGAACCATTCTCCACATGTACACCACTCACTATGACTTTGATACCCCATCCACTGCTTGTCCTCCATTTTTATGATAATTTTGTTTCTCTATTTGAAATCAATCTATGGTAGATTCCAAAGTGTCCCTCTACAAGAAACAACACCTACACAAAAGAAACAATGTCACATAAATCTATAAGCAGAGTAGCATAAGTTATTCACCTTGTTTACATGAGGACATGCAAATCCTTGGGTTTGAGGGTATAATGGGCTCCAGTTTTGTCATATTTTCTCCCATATAAATACACTCATTATTACACCTTCTCCCCACATTTCTTCAATAATATATCCCTAATTACACCATAAACCTCCATTATCTCATATTATTCATCATGTGTGGTTAATACATAATTTTCAATATTTTTAGCGATTAAAAGGATGATTATACAATAGTTTTGTTAATGATGGTTTAATCCTATGTTTCTATGTCCAAACAATATTTTCTCGCACTATTCCCGCACTGGACATCATCTAGTACATGCACTAGAGGTCATTTGGTACTCACACTCCAAGTCATCTGGTACCAGAAGGTTCTACAGTCATTTGGTACTCGCACTCCATGTCATATGGTACTCACAATTCAACTCATTCGATACCAGAATGTTCTAGAAACCATCTAGTACCAAAATATTCCAGGTCATTTAGTACCACCATCAACAACTGTCCAGTACTAAATTATAGTCGGAAATTTGTCATGCTTCTAGAGGAAAATTAGGGACATGGGTTTTGTCTGCAACGACGTCTATGTTGGTCACTATAATTGCTTATTAATTAAAACAATCAAGTGTTACATAAATTGTCAACCCAGGGAAGTTTGTTTATTTCAAGGGAAATCACACACTATATATGCTCAATCTCAAAAGCAATCCAAAGTTGTAGTAAAATTACACTAATCACACCTTGCTTTGAACAGTCTGAAGTTCTACTTTGAATTACAGTAAAAACAATCTATCTATTGCAAGGTTTAAGATTCAAAGGAAAATAATTATTAGTAGAATCCTGGATTACATTAAGAAACAACAATGTAGGAAAAAAGAACCTTTCAACATAATACAAAGAAGACTAACTATTCTGTAACAGAGAATAGGACCCTATTCCCCAAAGTAGGAATCTTCAGCACCTGTCTCTGACTATCACAGTTTCATAAACTCATTCTACAAACATAATTACCAATCAAAATGATTAACAATTACCTCATAATGAATTGTATGAAAAAGATGTAACAATCAGTGGAAACAGAGTTTTAACAAGGTATGGATAAAAACAATAATAACACACCATAGAAACTAATGGGTGAATCTTGTGAATAAGGTGGGCACTCTCCTTCTCACAAGATTCCCCAGAAATGAAAGGAGCTAAGAAGAAATGCTTAGAATGATCTTTTATTCATCTGTCAAATGTGACAAGTTACAATATCCAAAGTGAACATGCTCCTTATTTGTAATTCCATTCTAGATAAGGCTTTTGTAATCTCCCCTCTAATGTTGATTTCTCCCCTATTTAAAGAGGAGAATCCTCTTAATACAATTAATCATAAAATTACATGTGTACATACAAATCCTATTCTTAGTCTGATCTAATCTTCTATGCTGGAATAGGATATTATGATCTTCCATAGCAAGATGTTGTTACATTCGTTGTAACGGTGTTGGCTTGAGGTACAAATGTTGCGGCCAGTGTAACAACTCCTTTATTTATCTTTTCTTGTTACTGTTGTATGGAAATATTGTTTCAGCATCGCAAATCACAGACTGTTTCAGCAACAAGATTTGCGTACTATTTGACTGTTTCAACAACATGGTGTTCAAGAAACAATGATGGTTGTAATGGTCTTGGATTAAGGTACAGCTGTTGCATCCAGTGTAACAACTCCTTATCTTTTCTTGTTACTATTGTATGTGAAAGGCTGTTTGAGCATCGCAAATCACATACTGTTTCAGCAACAAGATTTGCATATTGTTTGACTGTTCCAACAACATGGTTTTCAAGAAGCAACGATATATTAATTGCACTCTTCAAACTGTTTTAGCAAATATATATTTCTGATTAATGGCTAAGTATGAGAATAATGTAAAATTACATGTAAAACAAATTAAACATATAGCAAAGAGAAGAAACGTTATATACCTTTGGAAAAATAGATTAAGGTGATAATGTAGGCTTAAATATGAGTGGGAAAAGGATGTAATGATAGCAAAAAGTATGAGAAAAAAGGTACATTATAGGGTCCTAACAGTCTACATGTGAATACATGAGTCATAATCCACCCATATTTCACGTGTGGACCTCCAACTCAACAGTAATGATTTTGCAAAAAATAGAAAAAATCTCAAACTACCAACGTGCACCTCGATTTTTGTGGAGATGGTATCATATTTAGAATTATGAAATTATGGGTTTTGTATAAACTATGGAAAATTGAGTAAGACGTGGGAATTTTTTAAAAAATTGAATTAGTTTGGAAGATATAGGTAGATCCGTAACTCAAATCTACCCAAATTACATTAAAACCCATTTTTTTGTGATTTCATTCAAAAAATGTAAAATTTGAAATCTAAGCATTGGGATTCAGTCCCATCCTCTCTTCAATGATTTTTATGTATAAATAAAAAGTTCTAAAAGTCTGAGAAGGGATCCATTATTATCATTATCATCCTTTGTAATTGATTATTTGTGAATAACGAGCATGAGAGAGTTGATTTTGTAAACATAGTCTTTGATCAAAAAGGAGAATTGACTCTCATTGATTTACTGTGCATCTTCTTCACTTCAGATGATTTTCTTTTAAGCAAGGTTATTCAACATGGGAAGGGCCCCTCATTTTGAGTAAGACATTGCTACCCTCTCTTACTCTCATAGATTAGATTTCTTGTGTTTATTTTTGTTTAAATTTCATTTCTAGATAGTTGTTATCTTGTTGATCTGCATTCAATTTTCATAGAGCTGCAAGTTTAGTTTGAATTTAGTATATTCATATCAGCACATACTTAGGAATGCTTATTCAGTTTTTTTAATAGTATTTTGTTTCTATAATTTCATTTAACATTGCTTTCTCATTCCACCATAAACATGCTCTTTCAATTACTAGAACTTAGAACCAACAATTCAATCCATTGTGAAAACTGATCATAGAGTATACACATATTAAATCACCCCAAACCATGACCATAATGTGTGCATAAATCGGGTTTTAATATCATTGTTGCATGCCTTTTCTAAATCTCTTTTTAAAACATAGTCGCACCCCCTATAAGATTCCTTTCAATTTCATCACAATGCCTTCACCCCAATGTTATTTCACCCAGTCTCTTAGCCATGCGTTCATTCCTTAGATCACATAATATATTTGCCTAGTTTTCACTCTCTTTACCGTTGGTCAAATTTCTTCTAGTTGACAATGATTTCATTAGTTTTTAGATTATCTCTTATGTGTGTTTCTAAAAATAAAACAAAACACACATTTCATACATAAAGTTGTGTTTTCATTTCTTTCATAAGGAATAAATAAGAATCAAACATGTGCATTCATCAAAATTGATTTTGTATGTTATGTTTTAATACATCTTTATGCATGCATAAGAAATTGTTTTCTTCATATTACCCCTTAATTGGGGAATATTACATTAGTAATGTTATTTTATTTATGTTAGCTTGGGTCCATTAGTTGTAATGGTACCTCCTAGTCTCCTATATATATACCAAGGAGACATTTTCATTTGGAATCATCTTGTACTTGGACATTTATGTGGTGTATAAGGAGGTTTCGCCATTGAAGAGGCTTATTATCTGAAATTATATCTTTTTCAAGCTGTTGAGTATTCATTATGAGGTTGTTCTATGCTATATTATTATTTGGTTCTTAACATATGGAATCAGAGCTCAAGGGCTTGGGTTTTTGCTGCTACATCTGAGACACCTTGGAATTTTTGCTATAATTTTGTTTCTACGACATTTCAGAAGGAACCCCTTGGAGGATATTTAGAAGACACATCAAGGTACATTGGATTAAAATTTCAGATCCTGAGGCCTTATACTTTTAGAAATACAACATGTGTAAGATTGGGTTCTAGAATCATCGTGTAATTTTCACTATAAAAATGTTTTTGTAATGTTTCAGACCCTAAAATCCGGAGGTTATTCAAACAAAATATCAAGGTACCTATGATACAACGTTCAACTTATGGGTCATATTACATTTGTAGATACACCTTGTGGAAGATAGGGTATCTGACTAGTCCTATTGACTAGTCTCAAGAAGTTGTTCCAGGTAAAACAATCATAACTTCTTCCTAGAGTATCCAAATTAAGTGAGACCAGTTTCATTGGATAGTGGGCAGTCCATAGTATGTCTGTTACAATTTTCATAATTTTATATCAATCATTTTGTGCAAGGCACACTATACAAGTGAGATCTCCTGGAAAGGATAAAAATCAGCAAGTTGTGGGGAACTTACTGTAAATTCCACATGGCACATCCAATTTTGATCATACTTGTGGCATTGCAGAGAAGAAAAATCAGAGAACTACAAGAAACTAATTTTTCATACCCAAAAGGGTCGAAACTTTGAAGATACAGAAGAAGAAAGATTGTCTAGCAGAACCACCTCAAAATCAAGGTTTAAAAATCATACTTGGCTAACATGCCACCAAAAAAGGGAACTTCTACACCAAATAAGCCTCCATATAGTCCTACTTGGACTCTTTATGAAGGTGAAGAAATGTGTAGGGACATAAATGTATTACAAAATAATACAGTGACAAAAGATGAACTACAAGGGATGATGGATTCAACCGAAGCTAAATTGGAGGCAACAATGGATACTAATATGGATGGCTTAAAAAGGGAGATCATGGAAGGATTGAAAAATTTCCTAATAGAGAGGACACATGAAAGTGAAAATGTATCCCATGCAATTCATGATTAGGACACAAGGAAGATGAATCGATAATGGAGAAACTCCAACTTTGGGTTGAAGACCAACCACGCTCCTAAGATCGATATGAGGAATTTTGATGGTAAGGACCCATTCACATGGATACTTCATATGGAGAAATTATTTGATCTACATAATGTTCCACATACACAAAAGGTACAAATTTCTTCTTTATATTTAGAACCCAATCAATTTATATGGTATCGATGGATTTGTTCTTGTAAATCACTGGTCACTTGGACAATTTTCACAGAAGAAATGATAGCACACTATGAGGATACAAGGAGAAATACCTTCTTTAGCCAATTGATAAATCTCAAGAAAAAGGGTTCAGTTACAGAGCACATTGAAAACTTCCAAAGATTGAATATAAACGAAACAAATATTCTAGATGAGCACTTGATTGATGCATTCATAGGAACTTTAAAGGATAACATTCAACATGAGGTTCTCCTTTGGGAACCCAAATCATTGGAGAATGCATTTAGGGTGGAAAGAAATGTTGAAAGTAAAAATATGTCTATGGCTACTAGAAGGACCAATCCTAAAATCTATCGAGAGAATATTGCTCCTTCTTCGGAAAAAACTCAACCTACAAGGTTGACACCGCAAGAATTGGAGGAAATAAAATCAANAGTAAAAATATGTCTATGGCTACTAGAAGGACCAATCCTAAAATCTATCGAGAGAATATTGCTCCTTCTTCGGAAAAAACTCAACCTACAAGGTTGACACCGCAAGAATTGGAGGAAAGAAAATCAAAAGGTTTATGCTTTAATTTTGACATGAAGTACAGTACGGGACATAAGTGTGATGAGAAGAAATTATTCTACATGGATTGTGAAGAGGAAGAAGAATAAGAACCATCCCAAGATGAAAACGTAGAAGCGATTTCTTTTGAAGAGTTGACTCCCACAATATTGTGTAATGCATTGGCTAGAATTATCACTCATGAAACCCTCAAGATAGAAGGATATATCAAAAAGAAAAAGGTAATAGTCCTAATTGATTCTGGCAGTACTCATAATTTCATTCACTATAAAGTAGCCAAAGATCTCAATTGCTTTGTATATCCAAGGCTAGAGTTTCAAGTAATGATTGCAGATGGAGGAACTATCAATTGCTCAGAAAAATGAAATAAAATCAATCTTACTATGGGGGAATATGTAAAGAATATTCCAATGATTGTTATACCCATGGGTGGTGGTGATGTCGTACTAGGAATCCAATGGTTACAATCATTAGGAACAGTGGATTTTAATTTTCAAGAACTTTTCATGAAATTTACATTGGAAGGAAAAGAAATCGAGTTAAGATGTATCACAAGGAAACCCAGTAAGGTGATAAGCTCTAATGGCATGACCAAATTATTGAAAAAGGGGCATCAAGGTGTTATTGCACAACTATGTTCACTAGATGTTCAAACATATAATCCATCTATTCCCCTATATCTCCAAGGGATGATTGATAAGAATTCCAAAGTATTTGAAGATATTCCTAAAGGTCTTCCACCCACTCAAAATCATGATCATGATATTCACCTAATTCTTGGAAGTGTTCCTCCTAACATCAGGCCGTATAGATACCCTTATGCCCAGAAGAGTGAAATTGAGCATATGGTTGAAGAAATGTTAGAGGCTGGCATTATTATACCTAGCCAAAGTTCTAACTCTACACCGGTGGTAATGGTATTCAAGAAAGATGGTTCATGGCATATGTGTCCAGATTATAGAGAGCTCAACAAGATCACTATTAAAGATAAGTTTCTCATTCCTATCATTGATGAATTGTTAGATGAAATACATGGAGCAATCTATTTCACAAAGTTGGATCTTCATTCAGGGTACCATCAGATTAGAATCAAGGAAGAAGATATCCCAAAAACAACATTTCGAACTCATGAAGGCCATTATGAAATTTTCGTCATACCTTTTGACCTTACAAATGCACCTTCCACATTCAAAGGGTTGATGAATTCCATTTTCAATCCCTTCCTTCGAAAATTTGTGTTAGTATTTTTTTATGATATACTAATCTATAGAAAGTCTTGGGAGGATCATTTGCGACATGTTGACAAGGTTCTAGAACTACTAAAGGAGCAACAACTATATGCCAACCCGTCCAAACATTTCTTTAGGGTAAAGGAGGTAGAGTATTTGGGTCATATTGTATCTCATGAAGGTCTCAAGGTAGACCCTAACAATATTAAGGCCATGATGCACTGGTTGATTCCCAAAACATTGAAGAATTTTAGAGGATTTTTTGGTTTGACAGGTTACTACCGCAAGTTTGTTTGGAACTATGGGATAATAGAAGCACCTTTAATGACACTAACTAAGAAGAATGCATTTTCATGGACTCCAAAGGAAACTAAATTATTTTAACAACTTAAAGAGGTGATATGTAAAGCTCTTGTCTTGACCACACCAGACTTCACAAAAACATTTATTGTGGAATTTGATGCCTTGAGAAATGGCATTGGTTTTTTCCTGATGCAAGAAGGAAGGCCCTTAGATTTTTAAAGTAGGCCACTCAAGGGAAAGGACTTACACAAATCCATTTATGAGAAGGAAATTATGTAAATACTACATGCATTGAAGAAATGGAGCCCTTACCTAATAGGTAGGAACTTCAAGGTCAATACAGATCATGATAGTCTTAAATACTTCTTGGAACAAAGACTATCTTCAGAAGAACAACGGAAATCGGTGACCAAGATATTGGGTTATGATTTTCAAATCATCTATAAAAAAGGGAAGAAAAATGTTGTGGAAGATGCACTCTCAAGAAAGGATGAGGATGTTGAGACGTTTCTCTGCGCTATATCTATCATCCAACCCAATTGGAATATAGAAGAGAGGGATGAATGGAAGAATGACAAAAATGTGTGGAATCTCATTCAAAGGTTGCAGCAGGATTCCATTGCATCAGATACATTTACATGGAAAAATGATTCACTATGGTACAAAGATAGCTTATATTTATGTAAGAACTCCCAACTCTTCGGTAGGAGGGCACTCAAGATTTTTGAAAACCTACCATAGGGACAAGAAGGAATTTTTTGAGATGGCCTTAAAAATGATGTTCAAAGGTTTATAGAAAAATGTTTGGTTTTCCAACAAAATAAGGTGGAAACAATTAAGGCCCTAGGTATTTTACAACCATTATTCATCCCAAGTTAGCATTGGGAGGAGGTTTCAATGGATTTCATCACACCGTTACTGAAGTATAAAGGAAAGAGTGTCATCATGGTGATTTTTGATAGACTGACCAAGTAGACACACTTTTGTGCACTCTCTCATCCCTTCAAAGACAATACAGTTTCCACCGCATTCATAGATACAATTCAAAAACTACATGGAATCCCAAATATAATTGTAAGTGACAGAGATCATATCTTCACTTGACATTTTTGGACAGAAATATTTTCTTGTTTGGGTACTCAATTTGCTCATATCTTATCCTATCATCCTCGATCTGATGGACAAACCGAGATAGTGAACAAATGTCTGGAAGGCTACCTTTATTTTCTTTGTCTCTGATAAACAAACACAATGGTTCAAATGGTTACCCTTGATAGAATGGTGGTATAACACTTCCTTTCATAGTGCAACAAAAATGACACCATTTGCAGCACTCTATGGATACCACCCTCATTTCATCACTTCTTCTCTAAAAGAAAAATCTAAGGTTAAAGCAGTGGAATATCACATCGAGCATCAACAAAAAGTTCTCCAAATCTTAAAGGACAACTTGACCATCGAACAAAATCACATGAAACAAAAATTTCTCCAAATCTTAAAGGACAACCTGATGATGGCACGAAATCACATGAAACAAAAAGAAGATCAACATTGTAGTGAAAGAAGTTTTGAAGTAGGGGATTGGGTGTTTTTAAGACTATAACCATACAAACTTATACAAACAGATGTCCCTCAAGAAATCCAAGAAGGATAATAAATTATCACCAAAGTACTATGGTCCTTATAAGGTATTGCAAAATATTGGTACTATGGCATACAAATTGTAGTTGCATGTTTTCCACGTTTCATGCTTAAAGAAGTTTATAGGTGATAAGATCCAAGTTCAAACTATTTTGACAGAACTTGATGAGGAAGGAAAAATCATATTGGAGGCTAAAGCCATCACTCACACAAGAATTATCCAGCTAAGGAATCGATCCATTTCAGAGTATCTCATTAAGTGGATGAAACTTCTTGCTAAAGATTCCACTTGGGAAGATTGGTATTTTATAGAGAAGCATCCATAATTACTCAAGCATTGCGGACAACACTTGTATGAAGGGGAGGGGCATGTTAAGCACTAAATATTGGCACATTACCCCTTAATTGGGGAATATTAAATTAGTAATGTTAATTTATTTATGTCGGCTTGGGTCCATTAGTTGTAATGGTACCTCCTAGTCTCCTATATATACCAAGGAGACACTTTCATTTGGAATCATTTTGTACTTGGACGTTTATGTGGAAAATAAGGAGGTTTCCCCCTCAAAGAGGCTTATTATCTGAAATTCTCTCTTTTTCAAGCCATTGAAAACTTATTTTGAGGTTTTTCTATGCTATATTGATATTTGATTCTTAACATTATCATCCTTTGTAATTAATTATTTGTGAAGAACAAGCATGAGAGAGTTGATTTTGTAAACATAGTCTTTGATCAAAATGGAGAATTGACTGTTGTTGATTTATTGTGCATCTTCTTCACTTGAGATGATTGTCTTTTAAGTAGTGTTATTCAACATGGGAAGGGCCCCTCATTCTGAGTAATACCCTGCTACCCTCTTTTACTCTCATAGATTAGATTGCTTGTGTTTATTTTTGTTTAAATTTCATTTCTAGTTTAGTTGTTATCTTGTTGATCTGCATTTAATTTTCATAGAGATGCAAGTTCAGTTTGAATTTAGTATATTCATATCAACACATACTTAGGAATGATTATTCAGTTGTTGTAATAGTGTTTTGTTTCTATAATTGCATTTAACATTGCTTGCTCATTCCACCATAAACATGTTCTTTCAATTACTAGAACTTATAACCAACAATTCAATCCATCATGCAAATTGATTATAGAGTATACACATATTAAATCACCCCAAACCATGACAATAATGTGTACATAAATCGGGTTTTAATATCATTGTTGCATGATTTTTCTAAGTCTCCTTTTAAAACATAGTCACACCCCCTATCAGATTCATTGAAATTTCATCACAATGCCTTCACCCCACTATGATTTCACCCAGTCTCTTAGCCATCCTTTCATTTCTCAGATCGCATAATAATTTTTCCTAGTTTGCACCCTCTTTACCGTTGGTCAAAGTTATTCTAGTTGACAACGATTTCATTAGTTTTTATATTATCTTTTATATTTGTTTCTAAAAATAAAATAAAACACACATTTCATACTTAAATATTTGTTTTCATTTCTTTCATAAGGAATAAATAAGAATCAAACATGTGCATTCATCAAAATTGATTTCTTATGTTTTGTTTTAATACATCTTTATGCGTGGATAAGAAATTGATTTCTTCATATTCAACACTCCATTAAAAATACAAATTCTCTTTGACCAATTGAACCCAAATTTGAATAATTAAGAGGTTGGATATTGAAGTGTTTGAAGTGTCTCATTAACATTCCATTCATTTACATTCATTTGTAAAATTATTCTTCGAAATTCAATAAAACAATATACAAGAAATTGTTCTAATACCATTGCACCATCTTCTCACACTCTAATTTCTTTTACTATTTATGAAAAATTGTCA
>SNQJ01S0027083.1:55848-84225 GCA_010110895.2 Picea sitchensis | reverse complement strand
CAATGGTTCACAATGAATTTCGGACCCCCCCTGATGTTCTGTTTTTAACCAGGGGGGTCCGGAATGGTTATCTCCCTCTGGCAGGCCCCTTGTCATACGTGGCCTAAGTTTATTGGTTCCGAAGTCCCGTCACCACATGCTATCTGACAGCCCCCGTCACTCATGGATGTCATCCTCCACTGAGTCCACATGTTCCACTTGTTCCTGAGTTGTGTCCCATCCCATAACTGTTATCAGTCCCTGCTTTCAGTCCCTTACCCTTTTCACTCATGACCAACCCCTTATCGCAAATTTCACCTCCAATCCCTAGCATCCACGTCACCCGTTCATATGTTTTGGCCACCGTCACCTGCCATATCACCCCCAAGTGGCCCATTGTCCATTTATTACTGGATAACATACCCGTTATCATGCTGACCTGTCTCCCGCATCCAACCAACCCCAGTTTTAAATAAAAATACTGTTTTCCCCCTTCATTCACTATTCATCCATCACACATGATTACCTCTTACTCCTCCATTGCATTCCCGTCGCATTCATCCACAGTCAGTCGACCCCACTAACTTTGTGTTATTTGCAGGTACTGTTGCAGAGATGGTGTCAAAGCCAAGACAAATAGAAGGAGAGGAAAATCCTTTTCTCCCGCCTCCTGTCGACCTGGAAAAAATCCCGTTGGTTGACAAAGATAGATTGATCGCAAACACCAAATGCGATTTCAACTTTTCAGACCTCCAGTCATGGCTCAGGGAAGTTTTCCTGGACCAGAGGATGAAATTAGACTCTGGGAGTCCAATTTGCCCTTTTACCTTTTTCCCCAAATCCACCATTTTCCCGAGTTTGCGCTTAAATGCCAAGCTCACTACATCCCCGAACAGAGAGCCGTCATATCCTCATCCGAAGACACCCTGTTCCTCATCACTCTCGAAGATATAGACCAGATGATGAAAATTCCCCGTGCCAAATCTGCGTCCCTTTTCAACCTTGAAATCCTTACTGAGTTATACCAGAAGATGACTTTTCCCCAGACAACTCAAATTTTCGAGCTTTTCCTTCCCACCTCCGCTCAATTCCCATCCACAAATCCCCCTTATCCATCATCCATGTTCTCCACCAAGGGAAACCAAGTCATTTCCTCCCTTTGTGCCCTACTAGGTTACTATTCCGACCAGTGGGTAGATGAGCCCATTCTGGGTTTTCTATCCATTTTCTCCAATGATGGAAAGCCCACTACACAGTTTGATTTCAGCACCTTCTTGGCCGACAATATTCATGAACAGTTCGTGAATTTTGGCACGGAGGGTATGTTCAGATATTCGTCTATATTGGCATACATGTTTGTTTATTTTCAAGCAGACAAATTTAGTTTTTCCATGCAGAAGATGGACGCAGATGGAAGGCCTCAGCCAGTCACCGCATGGACCTCTTTGCTGAAGCATAACTCCATAGAGTATAGATTCAAGGATTTCATAGATCTTTTTAATCACCTGGTGGTAAGCATGTTGAGTGGCAGGCCCGAGCCACGAATTAATGATGAAGTCTAGAGAATTATGCATCTCTCGGACAATGCAAAGACAGGGGACTGGTACCTGTATCAAAACCACACCGAGATCAGAGTTTTCGGGTGTGAATTGGTGCCCTACAAGCTTCCCAAGTATGTGCCGGTAAGAATCTTTGCATTATAGTATATTAGACAGATCATGAATTCAGATGAAATTCATTTCGTGTCTTTGAAGAAAAAACAACAGCTTCGAATCAAGGGGCAAATTGGCTCCTTCATCTGTAACAGTCGAGGTGTCGGGGAAGAAGCTGACAGAATGTTGAAAGAAATGAAATTCTTTATGAGTTTCCCATGGAACTATGATCCATGCGGGATCATTTAAGAAATGTGGGTGAAAAATAAAAACATTTCGTATGTTCATGAGTCCAAGCCTGAGATCGAAAAAATTTCCAATCAGACGGTGTGGATGCCTGACACCTTGGTCGAAGTGGAACAACAGTTTCCCCCGACCACTGTTCCACCAATGACTACACCACAGGTCCCTAAGGAAAAAAGGCCTCGACAAGAATCATCTCCACCTATCACGGAGGTGTCGTCCGAAGAGTTCCAGTTGCATACTAAGAGGCCCAAGACAACCACAGTTCCCGGTCCAACTGGAGAATTACAAGTTTCGCCTACCACAGTAACCAAGCTAGTCATTCCACCTTTCGGCTCAAGCCTGTATAAGGAGATCACCACAGCAGTGCCAAAGAAATCCACATACTCCCCATTGGACACTCAGCCAAGCAAGACTGGGCCCAAGTTGAGCATTTTCGAGAAGTACGAGATGATCAAGAAAAGAAATCAGACACTTACCAACAGTACTTACGCTCAGTTCCGGAAGCAGTCGTCCACTGCGTAGTATAGGCTGCTTTCTGCATTTGACACAGAGAGGGGCAGGATGCACATGGCCTTCCTCCAGGCGCAGGTACCAGACCCCAAGGTGATCACAGACTACAAGAGGGCCACCTTCAAATTTCAGACGAAGGACGTGCACCCTGCAGATCAGATGGATCTGCATAAGAAGACAGGGGAGATGGTATTCCACACATTGGCGCACGCTTATGCCTCTGCAACCAAATTGCAGGTGTCGCTCAACAATGCACAGACACAACTCAATCTGGAGAAGATTTCATCCTTCGCAAAAGATAACAGAATTAAAACTTTGGAGGAGCTGGTCCTCAAGATCGACTATGATCCCTCAAACGTCAAAGCTGCAGAAGAGATGATAAAGAAGAAGAATGCAGATATTGCCTCCTTGAGGAAACAACTGAAGCTTCCTCCTACAGAAGACTCACAGGCGAAGGAGATAGCAGAAAAAGAAGGTGAGAAGGATGAAATGTTGAAGCTTCTCATGGAGCAGAATGCTCAGCTCAAAGAAATGGAAGCTGAGATGGAGAGATTATTGAAAGAGAAAGAGCAGTTGAAGCCAATGGAAGGCATTCCATTGAGTGCTATCCCAATTGCAGGATTGAGCACAACAGCAGTAACAACAATTCCATTTGCAACACCAGTGACACCACAAGAGGGAACAACAGACCTCGCCAAATCCATGGAAAAGATGAACCTACAAGAGACAGAAATCAGCAGGCTGAAGAAGGAAGTTGAGAACCTCCAGGAACTCAAAAATTCTTTCCAAACTAGTCTATCCAAAGAAAACCAGGTAAGTGAGCAGCTCGGGAAGGAACTACAGCAGCTCCAAAAGCAAACCATGGAAGGAAAGACTTTGGCTGAGGTCAAAGAAAATGTATGGACAGACATCACCAGGTCCATAAATGATATCTGGCCCATGATCCAAATCATGTTTGAGCAGAACGAGTTGGTCCAAAGGAGTAAACAGGCTATTGAGAAGACCAGAGTAGAATTGGGAGATATACCAACTCAAGCAAATGATATCATCAAATTCCTCAATTCCAAGACCAGAGAAGAGCTAGAAGAGCTGAAGATAGAAGACAAAACAGAGACCATCCTTGAGGTCAAGAGAGTTTTGACCAAGAGAAATCTAATGCTTCAGCTAGAGGAAAAGGTTCAGGTCATGGATCAGGGGGTACAAAAATTCTTCAACAAGATCGAGGCTCTCCAGAAGAAAGGTCTCCCTGGTCTGAAAGTTATTAATGATAAACTGATGACACTCCCAGATTAAAAAAAGAGACTATCTGAAGTGTCTAAGGACAGTTCGAAGTTTGCTGGCATACAAGGGAGCATCACCGACAAAGAATTTTTGGACGCTCTTCAGTTGGACATCAGTATCCAACATGCGATTCGATACATATTCCTCACTAAGCCCACATTCGCCAAGTATACAGAAATGGACAAAGTGTATCGGAGACTGCTCAAAGTCACTGTGCCTAGTCATCTCAGATGGGAGGAACTCTGTGATCTTCTCGATTATCAGATGAGCTGTCCAGGTCCAGTCACCTGTCCAGTCAGAAGAGGTTGTGCAGGAAACTCGCCAACGGCCTACCCCAGAAATTTCGCATGCAGTTGTACCAAGTCATCAAGCAGTTTTGATTAGTTAAATTAGTTAGACTAAAAATAGAATGAGCACGTCCTGATTAGTTATGACAGGAACGTTTGTAATTTGAATTATAAATACTTCACCTTTCAAAGTATTGAGGGTTTTTTATCTTCACACCTTGACGCTATCAGACTGTAACATTTTTGAAGAGATCTGCCATTAATAAGAAGGAGGCACTTTTACAGGATTCTTGCGTGTATTCATTGGTGATGTTTATTCTCTAAGTTGAATGTTCTTCTTGCTTTGTGATCATATTGTTTTCTAAAACTAATCTTTAAGAGTAGCGCATGTTGCATGATTTATCTTAGATACCCTGTTTCCGACTCTAAAGATTTTAATGTTTATCTTTTGATGTTTTCAATTAAGAAATTTTAATGTATTTTTCTCATCTTTTCTTATGTCCATCATTTAAGCTACTAAAGATCCAGTGAGTATATTATCTTGCCCTGTGGAAGTCTTCTTTTATTGTTTCTGGTTGTATTTCATATTGAATTAAATACAGACCCCATAGCCCAATGGATGTGTAGACTGTCTCAACCAATTCAAAACACTTTTACAACAAAACCTACCTGTTCCTTTACCTAGCCTAATATCTAAATTTAGAAACAAAGATAAATCATATAGAGAGATCCCTCTCTGAAGCTGGAAGGGCTAGATCCCAGCTTTAAAAGAGGTTGGAAAAAGTTACCTTTGTAGATTTCTTTTGTTTCAACCTCTAGGAAATTTACCAAGTGCTAACACAGTGTTCAATGTGGACCTCCTCCAACCATATTTTCCACCATTATTGGACACCTCAAAGATCGCAAAACAATTGACACCAACAGAAATCAACCATGAATGCATGGAACATGCATCCACTGATCAGATAGTGGACACACAGGTCAAGGGAAATCGCCAAAAGAGGATCCAACTTTATCAGGTTGTCAAGGCAAGGAAGCTCCTGCACCAAGTAAAATGGCTCACCCAGGGACAAATTCAACAGAAGTTTCCTCACCTTATGGGGGAACTCAACGCAATGGATACCGTTGCTTCCTAAGGGGGGGATACTGATCCAGGTGGATATTGGTGGCCACCCACCTATTCCAACTCACTCCTTTCGATAGTTTTAGTTCATCAAGTTCTTCTGTAATTATTTGTAATTGTGGGTTCTACACTTTCGGGGATTTATGAAGCCCTATACATCTTCCTGGTGGATATTGGTGGCTGCCCACCTAATTTAACTGGTTTATTTTGGAAGTTTTCATGTCAGTACATCTTTCTGTACTTCCAGGGCCATTTTGGGGAGCTAAACAATGTTTTTTTGGCTTGCCACAGTCAAAATATAGACGAAGTTAGTGTTTGATGACATAATGTGTAGTTCTCAAAAATACCTTTCCAATGGGCTATCACATGCCTAAAACGAAGGTCGTATGCAAAAGTTACGACTCCAGGAAGTTGAGGTACCAACTTACCCATAGGGGCCTAGATAACTTTTGGCGTATCATCTCCTAGGGTTAGGTTTTTGGATGTCTAGGGTTTTGGAATTCATGAGTAATGTTAAAAAGACCTTTGGAGCATCATTGTAATCAGTCTTCTATGACAAATGCATGTAGCAGACACATCTCTTCTCAGAGATAGCTACCATCGTTCGAGGAAGTTGTTTTCCGTTGCAGTTTTACAATTTCATCCTATTTTAATTATTTAATAGAAGTTATTGTTCATTGAATATATATTGTTGTTCTTCATATCTCTATGTTATTGTATTCAGTCTATTATTTATTTTTTTCTACTCATAAATCTAGATCAAGAGATGAGTTCGGTGTTGACATCGTGCTAGACAAGAAGCTGGAAGTGGTTGAGGAAAAACAAAGCCAAGTCATGTAACATGCGAAATGATCCACTGTAAAGTTTGATGTACCATTTCACGGTGACTCCCTTGAGATTTCACTAGAAAATATGAAGCTACATAGAATCATCATTTCGAGAATTCGATGAACACCATAAATGAAATGTTGTCACATGGTCTCCCAGATCCTCTCTATGCTTACCTTCAAATTTTGGGATATGTGAAGGAAATTTGGTGGGGACTGGGGGCCAATTCATATCGCAACAAACTATATCATTTATAAGATTTGATAGGTTTGACAAGTTTAGCATTCCCATAAAGGGTAACCTTGACGGGGGCCTCGAATTCCAACTAGGCGAGTTGGAGCTCCTGGGTTGAGAACCCACCATAAAAGAATACCCTGGATTGGAATTGGCACCAGGTTTCCAGGAAGAGTTTGTGGATGGGCTAGGGTTTTTAGTGAAACTTTGTTGACCCTGGTTATATGGAGGAAAACCTCCACCCATCTGGTTCCCATATGAAAAAGTGGGGTCGCCCCCACTAACACCCCTTGCAAAGGAAAAAATCCTTACATTGGGACGTTCTGACCGAGAAAGGGGTTTCCCCTTGATGACATCCCTTGTGAAGAGTAGGAACCTTGCATGATATTCCAATAGATTTGGAAAATGTTTCCCCCTTTTGATGCTCTAGATGAGGGAAAATGATTACTCATGAACCTACCATATAATGTGAACAGGTTGGAAGAAGATGACATGCTATCAGATTGGAATTCACTTCCCATAGATTTTCCCCATCCTACAAAGGGATTAGGGATAAAATATGAAAAATTCTCACTTCCGTGAGAAGGTAATGCCGGAGGAATATGACCTCTACCACAAGGAAAATCTTGGAAGGGAATCAAAGAACTCTCTATACCAACGTTAGTAGCTTTGGGAATTGACTGAGAACCAATCAATACGTTCTGCATATTGATCGATAACATACCAAATGAAAAAGCGTTAGATACTAAAGGTAACAAAGAGGTTGTACCTAAAGGTTTAGTAGACCTAACTATTAGCATCATGAAGATGTTGACCAGCATGACTATTATGGATTGAACCACATTCTTCGTTTGGTTATATATGAGAGGAGGTAGGATTCCTCCTGACACAATTGTCAATGTGAGGGTTATAGGGGCCCTCGATACAGAAACTTCTGAAGTGTCATCCATTATGACCCACCAAAGAGGGAGACCGTCAGTGAACTACAACTTGGGAGCCGAAATATGTAAAAACATTAGATTGTTAGATCCAATTAACATAGGATTGAACGAATGAACAAAACCTTCGGCTTCAAGATTCGATATACGTGTAACCTCCATTGTACTAGTATTAGTATCTATGGGTTCTATCTCTATGATTTTGATGGGACTGGCTGGTAAAAAATCACTAGTTTGATCAAGTCAATGCCTTAAGGGAGCCGACAGAGAATTCACTTTGATAGGTGGAAGACCTTGAATTCTCCAAGACCGACGAGGTGGTTGATTAACCACTTTAAGTTATAACCTCAAGGTGACCATTGACACACCTTCCTAAGTAGTCTACGATCATATAACACACCACTAGAAAATTCCTAAAGGAAACAACAATCACAAACAACCTTTCCAATACTCCAACCCAAGTGGATTAGGTCTTGAGACCGTAGTAGAAACAAATTCAAGTAAGGACCTTTCATACAAAGACATAGGTTGATTAAGCCCTGTGAACCAATGGATGAAGGAGGATAAGTAGTTACCCTAAACTCCACTATCCATCCTTTCCTGGTATAATTACTCATGCTTCGTGGGGAACCCTCCATAGCTATTGAAAAGTGTGATAGGACATCTTCCCCAGGTACTATAAGAAACCCCCTACAGTCACCTCTAAGAATCCTAGGAATGACAACTAAGGATACCAAATTTCACTTAGGGTCTGGGGGGTACACTTGATAGCCGGTATTGAATGTATGGGTAAGGTAGCAAGTCCTAAAGCCTCGAAAGTGCCACCTCTCATGGAGGTGAAGGCACTAATGAAACCCCCAAAATACAATCTCTCCACTACACTTAGTCAAGATTCAAAAGGGTTATCTCCTCAACTCTCCTTCACTTGACCTCCTATTTAACTCCTATGTTAAGTGAGTCTCCCGACTATACTTATATGGAAATTGTATTTTTCACTCCCTATCTCAAACTCCTAAGTTACTTTATGGCCTTTAAAAATTAACTCTCAAACCTAAACCAAGGCCCTTCCCTAAGCTAGTTTGTTTACCCTATAAAATGAGAGTTTTAGTTAGTTTTAATTAAATGTTCACTTTATGGAGGTTATTATTTAATCATAAGGGTAACAGATGAAACTAAATGGTGCTTTAAAGTCTCAACAAAAAAACACTTAAGAACATAAAATTCAAAAGGTTGTTCTTCACTGAAAATATGACTGTAAAACACTTCAAAATTAAGAAGCAAACTCTTTCTTTTTGTAATATGCAAGAAATGAATTTTTTTTTTTATATGATATGCATTATTGATGAAATTTTGTTTTAAAATGCAAAGCAATTGGAAAATTATGGACTTATTTTCGTCAAAACTATGAAAACGGAAACCTTTTTTCTTTTCAAATATGCAAAATGTAATCTGAAAACTAACAAGCACTAAAAAGAAACAAATCACACTACAAAATGTTTCTTTCTAGCGAAACAATGGAAAGGACTGAAAAAGAATACTAAAGTATACTTTATACAAATATTTTTTCTTTTCTTGTTTAAAAACTAAAAGGAATAGGAAAGATTTGAAAAGAAAACTTTATCCTTAAAACTAGAAAGAAACACACAAAAATGAAGGTAAAAAAGAACCCATATCTATACAGATTTTCCAAGAAAAACAATGAAAACCACTCTTAGACAAGAATATCTTGGTAAGTAACTTCTCAAACTACCCTCAAAAACTTGAAAATGATCCTAGAACAAGAAATGCACAAATTTTTTTTTTTTTTTTTTATAAAAGTCAAATTAAACTACTACATGACTTAGTAGGAAACATAAACAGAGTCTAAAATCCCCAAGAGAGACCCTCAGACACATGGAAAACACCCCCAAACTAGAAATATTTTCAAAAACCTTTCCTGGGAAGATGTACACACCTATGCACAAGGAATCATGTGTGCACGCGATTGTCTACACTGGTGGGTGTGTATATGTACATGACTGTGTTAAATACATGCTACACATATACCCCAAAAACTTCAAAAAGAGAAGAAAAAAGGACGCATAAATGGATCAAGTGAAAATGGAAAATACTCAAATAACTATAAGTTGCTAATATAAGTGTCAAGCAACAATCTAAAGTAAAGTAAAATAAAAGAAACCAAACCAATAAAACACAACAACAAAGCCCAAAACAAGCCCACTAGGGAAAATCCCCTAGTATGGTCACCATTTTTTCTTTTGCGGAAAAATCCCCTACAGTAGTGGGATTACCATGACATACTAATGACCGTACAAGAAGAAAATTCCATAAAGAATACTAAGAAAATATATAATAGCCTAATTCCAAAGAATAAATAACTATTGGAAGAAAGAGAAAGATTGACTCATGAGGAGTCCAAGGGTTGATTTTGTTCCCAAATTTCAGATTCCTTTCATCCTTTTCCAATGGTTCCTCTGCAACCTGCAAGAATCACAAACAAGCAAACTTATATAGAGAAGGTTGTTATACTAATAACTACTAGTTATTTCTATGAAAAATAATGGAAAGATCATAGAAATTAGTATTCTATGAAGCATATGTAAAAACATTCTAGATTTGAACAATATCAAAACAATACACTTCGAAGGAATGAGTTTCAGTATTATTGATAAACAATTAGTTAGGTAGTTATTGATTTTACCTATCCGATGCAACACTGCCCTATCGAAAGAGTTCATGGATTCTTCCACCCTCGCTCTTGCTATAAGGATTGATTTTGACACTGAATTCACCGTGGACCTAAAGAGTATGTATGGGGGACTCTTGGTCAGATAGGTTGGTGATCAAAAGGAGGCTAGAAACAAGGGTTTCCAGATCAAAAAACTAGCATCAACAGGAAAACATATGGGCTTAAAGATTCGAAGGGGATAGCCAAATAAGTGTTTTATCTTATGTGCAAAGTATCATTACCTTTCTCCTTGAGGAAAATGCTCCTTTTATGTGGTATCTAGTTGGTTAGAGACAATTGAGTACAAGAAAAAGGATTTAGACAACTAACTAAACCCGTAACTCAACATTTAATTTGGCATAATTATATTATTTTTAGTATTTATTGGCATGTATGTGGTTTTCTCTTAAGTAGCCCGTGTGTACGTGGGTTGCATAACTATGAGGGCACATACATCTTATAAATAAATGTTTTTTAGAAGGACTCAAGGAGGTATGGGGAAGAGTTGTCTATATGGAGGATAGGGGTAAGGCCAAAAAAAGAATCAATTCTTCAGAGGTGACAATTGATGCTATAACAATTAGACATACCTTCAACCATACCTTTACCCCTCCTCTCTGATATGCCCTAGTATTTTATGCCACAACATAGCCTTTTATCCATAGATTTTAGGAGTTTTTCCTTCTTCAAAAACAATCTCAAGAACAATGGAAATATTACAACCATCACTAATAGTGATTCCCTGCATATTGTACATATTTCCAATCCGAAATCCCTTCAACAACACCATTTCTATTCAAACCATCTTGCAAGTTTCTTTCTCAAACACTATTTTGACCCATGCACTGTCCATTTTGCTTACAAAAATCAAATTTCTAGCTAATCCTGGGATGTGCAGAGAAACAAGGAGGGTTCTAATCCTTCCACCCATGAGCTTCAACTTGAATTTTTCCCATCCTCTGAATTTTTTATTTCGAGTCATCACCTAGGAAAACATCACCTCCATCATACCTTTCATATTCACAAAACCACTCTGTAGTATACCTAGGGAGGTAATATGGGGTACCTAGGGAGGTAACCAATGGGAATTTTGTTATGTATTATTAGTGGAATTCATTTTATATATGAGAATGTGGTCATTCAATGTAAGGTGGACTAGGTCCACTATATTAATAAAGGCCCACTATTGTAGTTAAATGTAATAAATATGATAAGGCTCTCTAGAAGGTTCCTAGGAGATAGAGAGAGATATATAAAGAAGTGTAAGCAATGTAATAAAACATAGTGAAGAATATTGTGAATGTATCAAGCATTTCTTGAGGAGTGTTATCCTTCCCTAAGGATTAATATATGGTGTTACCCTACCTCAAGGGTTTTCTCTACATTCTTGTGTTCATTGTTATGGTGAATGGTTTGGTGTTTATTATTGGATTATTCTTGTGATATTCTGGATATATTTTGAGATTTATCTTCAGATCTAGTATCAGGTACATAAAAATTGATATCAGAGCACTTTCCTTGGCTAAAGAAGGGGAGAATGTTTTGGCTCTTTTTGGCATATTTTTTGCTAGAAAAAAAAGGGCAGCGCACTTCAGGTTCATATTTGAAACTTTCTGTGTAGAATTTGGCCAAAAACATTGGATATTTGAATTCCTCTCGGATAAATACCCAATGTAAAAAAAAATCAGCCGAAACGGAGTCCGAGAAGTGAAGTTATGAGCATTTTAAATTCAACAGTTTTTCAGGGTTTTTCCAGAAAAAACTGCGATTTTCTGTAGTAAGTTATTTTTAATCATAGTTTTTGTTCAAGATTTATCCCAAGAAAGATGTTTTTTACTGGAAAAGATGATGGCCCTAATATTGAAGAATTCATAAATTACTTGAAGTGATTTTCTAAATAGGATTGGAAATATTGGGTATCGTGTTATTTAAAAGATGATGCAGTCATTTGGTGGCAATCACATAGATATAGCCATTTGATGGCACTTTCTGATGAAGCACTTGAAAATTTTCTTTTAGATAAATGGTATCATGCCTCTAAAGGGAGAAACAAGAGTTTATTTTCAGGTGGAAAATCTATATTACAGGTTCATGGTTGTATTCACAAAGAAAATTTCATTGTTTCTATTAACCCTAGTTGCCAACAAAATTTTATCAATGTTCAGTTGGTTAATAGATTGCAAATTCCTGCCAAGAATATCCAAAGCACACAGGTTGAGGGTAAAAATGTTCAAATTTTTAAAGATTTGAAGGTTAGTATGGATAAATATGTGTTGCATTCATATTTTTATGTTATGGATATGGATGAAGTGGATATTGTTTTGGGATATCCTTGGATAAAATCAATGGGTACCATTAATATTAATGTGCAAAAGAAGTTTTTGAAGTTGTGGTACAAGAAAAAGAAAATCACATTGCAGGATGTGTCTCTTAGTAAGAAATATGGGACCATGGAGGCTAGAAAATAAGTTATTGTCGAGTCTGAAGTTGAATCAGAGGCAGAGTCTACAGAAGGAGATGAAAAAAAACTACAAGAAGGACATAATCAGGAAGCTAAGGAGGTCATTGACTCAAAGGCATAAAGTGTTGCAAATTTGAAGAAAAAAGAACAGATTCCTATAGTTGTTGTATATCACCATCCACATCATATAGAGACACAACAGTCATCAAGTCAAGGGCATGTGCATCAACACATTTATGCACCAACAGGGCACCAGACAGGAAACCGATCAAGAGGTGTATGGAGGACTACCGAAACTACGAGAGGAGCTCACACTACAGAAACAATCCCATGGAAACCCCGACATGATGCAGAGCAAGATTAGGGTGGCAAGGGAGAAAATGAACATCATGTTCAACTTCCATTGGGATGGATGGATGGTCGTACTTGGTACTAGTTGGCTACATTGCTTAGTCGGTCATATTGTATGGTTTCTTCTCATGTTTTGAGGATGAAACATGTGAAGGGGGATGGAATGTAGTATACCTAGGGAGGTAATATGGGGTACCTAGGGAGGTACCCAATGGGAATGTGGTTATGTATTATTAGTGGAAGTCATTTAATATATGAGAATGTGGTCATTCAATGTAAGGTGGACTAAGTCCACTATATTAATAAAGGCCCACTATGGTAGTTAAATTTAATAAATGTGAGAAGGCTTTCTAGAAGGTTCCTAGGAGATAGGGAGATATATGTAAAGAAGTGTAAGAAATGTAATAAAACATAGTGAAGAATATTGTGAATGTATCAAGCATTGCTTGAGTGTTATCCTTCCTTAAGGATTAATATATGGTGTTACCCTACCTCAAGGGTTTTCTCCACATTCTTGTTTTCATTGTTATGGTGAATGGTTAGGTGTGTATTATTGGATTATTATTGTTGATATTGTGGATCTATTTTGAGATTTAACTTCAGATCTGGTATCAGGTACATAACACACTCCTTGTGAGGAATCATATGAAAGGATGCACCCGAGTCAACCAACCATGCCTCATGATATGCATGTGTTCTTGAAGAAGCCAAATACACATATCGTCCTTCTTCCATGGAGGTTTTTTATTCTTTAGAAGGAGAATATTCAGATCCCTTCCCTCTCTCAACACTTTTAGATCTACATTTCTTCTTGTAGTTCCCTTGTTTTCCACATCTCCAACATATCTTTACAAATATTCTAGAAGATTTAGATCTTACCTTGTATTTAAATATCCCACTTGAGGACTTGGATATATTTATTTCCTGGGAGCATCCTCTTGAAAATAATGCATATTTGCTATGTCCTTCCATATTCTTCCATCTCATCTCCTCCAACAACAAGGATGAGACCACATCATTGAAAGTTAAATTAGTTGTATTATTACCTATGGCCACAACCAGACTATCCCATGAGTTTGCTAAAGAGAACAATAAATTGATACACATATATCCATCATAAATCTTAATATCGATAGATAATAATTGAATTACCACTGTATTGGAAGCATTCAGATGCTTTGTCCTATCACCAAGTATACATCTTTCATCCTCAGGTTTTACATTTTATTCCACAATAATAGTTATTTACCAGGGACTTTGACTAATACAAATCCCCCAAATTATACCATAATGCCTTGGTTGTAGCTTCCTATGACACATTCAGTAATACTAAATATGAGAGACATAACTGAATTGTGTTCTTAGCCTTTCGATCCAACTTTTTCTAGTCTTCTATTGATGTTCCTGTAGGCGCAATACTTGGATCCAAAATGATCCATTCAATTTTTTTCCACAGAAAAATATTCCATCTTGAGCTTCCACAACTCAAAACTTTTCCCATTAAATTTCTCTATCTCTATTTTTGAACTAATTGCCACTTATTTTCACCTGAAAAATCGATACCACAGATCTCCCACTATAACAAGGTTTATCATAGACCCTAGCCAAACCATTAGCCACAAAGGCATCCCCCTGAATCCAATAAAAACTCTGATACCAAATGTATATTTTAACCTTGTACAATTATTCACTACAAATAGATTGTTAATAAAAATAGAAAATATACAATGGCACACACACAAACACAAATTACTCAGATATTTTGCCTTGGAAACCCAAACTGGCAAAACCAACAACCTTTTAAGAGCCACACCTCTAATATTTTATTCATCATAATTTTCATTTTTTACAATACAATATACATATAGGATCTCGCAACATACAAACCCCTAATCCATTGATCTGAATTAGTAAAAAACCCTAATTCCTTAAGTGGAATTAGAAAACCATTGGTGAAACCATGTGCTGAAAAGCCGCAAAAAATGGACACACAAAATCACCATTTTTTTTTTTAGGGATCCTCCCTTGAACCCCCTTATAGGGGGGGGCATGCCTCCCCCTTACTCCCCGAGGCTCCCATATTAGTGTACAGTACATGGGACCGATATTTCAAAGAATATAACACATACCCAACATTTTTCAATTGATATACTAAGGATGAGTTATGTATGAACCCTTGAGACTACTCCATGTAGATCTCCTTTAAGAGATCCCCATGTAACATTCCAGTTCTAATCCTCGTGAATTATAATGTAATTGTATAAATGTGAATTAGGTTGGTGAGCCGATGTGTTTGGGCGAAGATCATGTATTGATTTAATGTGGCTGGGGGCTGAATTGCATATTATGAACATTGAAATAATGAATAAAAGAAATAATCATTGGTTGCAATATGAAAGAGATAAAGAATGATGGGGGGATATGATTCCAAAATATATAGAGGGGTCCAAGGGGGAATTATTCATGGGTATTAATCCAACCCACATTCCTAAAATTATTATATTTGTGTATAACCTTCTATTTGTTGATTGAATGTATGAGAAACCAATCATTTAACTCATGTACGGGTGGGTGTGAGGGTTCACATCCCATAGTTATTGGAGAGAACAGGATGAAGTACAATAATCCTTGAGAAGAGTGTGATTCAAGAAATAAAGGAAGAAGAGGAAATTCGTATGCATACTAGGAACAATGTTTTACATGTGGATTTTGGGTAGCAAAGAAGCAGAGGGTTGGGAAGAGGACCAGCCATGTTATACTTGAAGGAAACCATTGTTTGTTGTGTTTTTATGCTGAGGGAGAGGATTGTGTGCCTATAAATCAATCTGTTAGCATGTGGTGTGATTTTTCTATTGAGTAAATGACTCAAGATCCTTGTGAATGTTGTTGTGAGAACTACTGAAGCAACTGGAAGTTCTTGGATCCTAGTTGAGGAATTCCTGGCCAACCAAGTGAACTAGGGACCCTGATAAACAAATGATATAGCTTGAGGGACTGTGAGCAGTGAAGGGGTATGATTATTGGGTAGTGTAGGTTGTGGGGAAGAGAGAGAGATATAGGATTGGAATTATTATGGGATTAGAACCTAGGTTTTGGGGATGCAGTGTGTGGACAGTGGACAACCAGTGGGAAAAATCTCCTTGTGGACTCATAGCCAGATCTCAGAGGTGGCCTACAATTGAGAGAAAATGAAAAACATTTCCTATGGATGGGAGGTTCATCTTTCATTTGTATCCAATTGGTTATTCATTAACATATAATTTTTATGTTTTGTTCTTATGTTAATTATGTTGTGTAAATGGTTTATATGAATGTTGTATGTTTGTTGTTGATTGAACATTTGTATTCAAATTTAATTTTTTTTTCCTCAGAAAAATTCATAATTTTATTCATCCAAAAGGATCCAAAATTACATTCATAGGTGCATAGTGAACTCCCCCAATCCATGGGGAAAAGAGTTGAAAATAAGAAACCTGAAAGAGCCCAAAAAAACAACTAAGACACTAAGTATATTTACAATAATAAGGACTGATAAGATCCTGCATCTAAAGCAAAAGACAAAACTGCACGCCCAAGAAGGACCTCAAAGTGCAGAACCACAGTTCTATACTTCACACCCAAAGGATGGACCTCAAATCTTGGTCCCAACCACGAAAGAAGCAGAAAAACCCAACAACCACAACATCAAGCTCCAGATCCAAAAACTAGAGATCCATAACCTGGCCACCAACACACTGAGAGAGGGAGCCACTGAAATACCCAGACGGATTTTTTCGAGAGGCCACCAAATCCTGAGAAACAGACCGGACAACAACCTCATAAAAATTCCATGAGCCGTGCAAGCAGGTGACACACCAAAGAAAAACCAAACCGTCAAGAGGTTGGGGCCACTAGGAGAAAAATAACCCATGCATTCACAGGGAAAGAGCCACATTCTAGGGGATTTCAGTAGGGAGTCACCCATGAAGAAGCATCTGTGGCACACCAGAACCATTGAGAAGCTGGGACACTCAAACCAAGTATCCATGGGAGCAAATTCTAGGGGGTCTCGACAGAAGGAGGCGTCCGCAAAGAAGCATCAATGGAAGGGGTTGCGGCCAGGGAAACCCTAGCTGCAAAGCCTTGTATTCACATTTAACATGTGTTGTTAGATGCATTTAGAACTGTAGTATCATTCCAATGGTAAAATTTGTGTATGGTCTATCGATGATAAGATGCATGAATTTAATTAAGTAGAAAATATCCATATTTAATGTGTATTCTGCATGTAATGATGCTCAGTTGGAGGTTGGGTACGTTACAAAGTGGTATCAGAGTACCTGGTTCAAACATCAGAATTGGATGGGCTCGAGCGAGAGATTTTTGGTGAATTTCATTGTTGTATATTTTGTCTATGACAAATTTGGGGAAAAATGGAGAATTTAGAGAGAAATCTCCTAATCCGTGGGCAAAATCCGAGTTTGAATGACTCCAGACGATTTAAGAAGGTTAATGGATTAGATCGGTTAAGTTGCAAAGCTAAATTTGACTTGGAATGGTTGAAATTCAAGTTTTAATGTCCGTTTGTAGAGTTGCAGGCAGATTGGCGAATCGATAATCAAGATCACTTTGATCTCAAGATCGATGACCAAGATTTGTTTTGATAAATTTAAACATTTGTAATGTATCAACGATTTGGAAGGTTGAATAAGTTGACGATCGTGATTAATTTTAGAATTTTGGGAAATGAATCAGATCGACGCTCTCTATTCATTTTGACCATTTTGAAAGGTCTATCCAATCAATGGACATGATTCATTTCGAGGGTTTTGAAATGGATTAGATCGACAACTTAGATTCATCGGGGTTTTTGGTCGAAAATTTTCGAAGTATGGAAGTCCACCAAGAGAAATCATCGATGGTCAATGGTCAGTTCAAACGAAATGGTGACAAGTTTGGTTCGACCAAAAGACGTCTCTGACAGTCGATGGATGACGATCGATGTCAATCAAATCCCGCAAAGTATTTTCAATCGCCAAACAAAATTTGTCGATGGCCAATCGACCGAATTCGACGAAGTGTTTTGAATCAAGCAAGAGAAGTCACCAATGACCGACACATCGATGGTTAGGCATCAACCGATTTAGAAAACATTTTGGGTCATCCAAGAGAATTAGTCGATGGCTTATGGGGGGAAGGAGGATGATGATGTCATCATCCATGTGTCATGCCACGTCAACATCCATGTTTCATGCAACGTCACCCAAGTTTAAACCTCATAATGACATGTCATGTCACATCAACACCCATGTGTCATGCCATGTCAACAATTTCTACGTCAACCAACATAAGTGGTTGATGGTCGATGGTCAAGTCGGTCGATTTGGGAAAGTGTATTTGACAATTGTCGGGGATATTCAATCTACGATGGGTTGATGGTTGGAAATCGACCAAATTAGTGAGGAGTTCCATTCTCCAATGAATACCGTTGATGGCTAATGGTCAAATTGGCTAATTTACAGTTTCATACAAATCAGTCATTGGGGAATTGGGTCGATGGCCAATGATCGCATCGGGGAATCAGGAAAAATGTCACATGAATCCAAAGGAAAGTGTCAATCACTAATGGCCAATAGAGCCAGATCAACGGTTTTTGTTTCTCCTGATTTGAGATCAATGGTTAAGATTTAAATGGTTGTTACAGTAGTAAAATAGTCAACTTTATGCGAATTTGTGTGGTTTTTGAAGGTCATTAACTTGCGGGGCATTTTTTAGGCCCTAAATGACATTTGTATATAATAAAAACCCACTATAATAGAGTGTACCAAGGTACACTCCATGTCTACATTTCAAATAAAAGAACTCAGAGAGAGTTATCCAATGATCTAAACGGTTCACAAAACGGAGCTCGTATGAGAAAGTTACAGCCAAAACTGTAAGGGTAAAATTTTGGCACTAGTTTTACTTCCAGAAGGCATAAATCCATATTGAGAAGTCCATTTGGGACATAAGAGTAGTTGATGGAAATATTATGACCCATATAAGCCAACGATGAAGTCATATTTTGGTTATGGGTACCTAAAAATGTGTTGGAAGATAAATTATACACTTGTAGCATGCAGTGATAAATTGGGTAAAACAACCTAAACTTCTCCTGACCATAATTTCCATCTAGGAGCTTGGATTTGAGAAAATGAAAAATTGATGGAAAGGTATGGAGGAGTAGAATACATATGTTAGCCCATAATTTTAATTTGGGCAAGTAAATTTTCCAGAAATCAATAAATATATTTTTGTAGCAGCAAACGAGTGGGAATTGCAACTTATAAATGTTGTAACGTTTCGCTCATAACTCATATTGGAGCATGAGTATAGTTTTTAGAGAGATGTTTCCAAGAGGAATGGATCGAAGGAATAATATTTTTGATTTGGTGCATTTTTTCCTTCATCAATTGGGATAAAGAATGACCTGTAGCATTAACTGACAAATTTCTATGCTATGCATAGATCTAACAAAAATGGTTACTTGCACATGGTGCATAATTATATGTATAATCAAGTAAATTCAAGCCTAGGATTTAATATCATAATAATGAAATCACATAAGAGCTTGTATAAGAAGGTTGAGGCAATAAAGAGCTACAATACAAGTAACATAAAGTGGAATTGCATTCCAAGAACTATGTAATTACTTGATATGAATATTTTTCCAAATAGTGTCAAAGTTTAGAGAAACCTTCCCAAACAATAGAGGTGAGTGCCAAAGGTGATTGTTGTGTAAGGAAGAGCATATATACTAAGGATGGTGCCTATGCATAATCCTAGAGGTACACTTGAAGTGAAATATCTTGACAAAAGAGAGGCTAAGCTTACTAACAAGACATTGTCATTAAGCCGAAGAGCACTATGCAGAGAGTGTTGTGTGAAAAGGATTTCTAGAAAGAGGATAAGATTACACAACTAAACATTGTGGGGGTCTATTCTATATTATACCAGGGTCCATTGGACAAGAAAGAGGTCAATCTTGTGCATATGGTTGAAGCATCAAACAACTACAAAGGAAAGTGCAGGGTAGGTGATGCAAGGTTGACAAAGGACTAAAGAAGAGCAAAGGGATATTAGCATTTCACTGCTATAGAGAGTCTGAATGGATTGCAAAGGCAATTCAATAGAAATTTTCACATAGGGTATGAATCCAACAAGTAAAGAATGTCATTGCATGCATAAGGAGTAAGGAGGACTCCATAACCTTGAAGGTAGAAATATAATGAAGGCTACAAAGCTAGTTGCAAGAGAAGGAAAAAGGATGTCATAAGATGAGGTGTGACTCGTGAAGTGGATCAATCATCTCTATGTGAAAGAATAGGAATGTAGGAAGAATGAATTGTTAGATACGATGTAACTATTTTGTCTAAAGGTACCACAAAGAAAGAAAGTTACCTCTATTATCAAAGTGCACAACAAAAGTAGAGTACATGTGCAATGGAGGATGTGCAACACTTTGTTTGGAGCAGAGTGGTTTTGAGTGGCAAGTAGTGATTCACCGTGAATCATTTAATGAAGTGAAGAAAGATATTTAAAATTGAGAAAATCCATGGATGGAAAAGAGTATAGAAAGAGGACATAAAATAATATTTCAGAATTTTGAAATTCCAATCAATGATAATGGTGTTTCAGGACCAGTGTGGTCAAGGAAATGGAAGTGGCTAATTAGATTGTAGTGTTAATATTCAGTTGGAATAGTGCACGTTACAACACAATGGATATTAATAATTATAGCCCAAAATATGTTGGGACAATATTTGTTTACATAAAGGAAGCAGTTGTGAGATGATAACACTAGTGGATCTAGTGGCTGGAAATACAAAATGGCCAAGTGAGGCTTGGCTAGCAAGTGTAGAATAGGGGCCAGTGGTGCACAGTTGAGAAAAATAGCAGTGCACAAGGAAATAGGGCTCTACATAAATTCAAGGAAAACCATCTACAACAATAAAGATAAATAATTAATTAAATATGAAATAAATATGCATTGGAGTGCATGATAGAATTGATGCATGATGCATAAAATAAAGATAGAATGCATGTGCATAAAATAGGCATGAAAGATCAAATGCTTGGTGCATACTGATGTATGTTTGTGCATGTAGACATTCCTGAACATGTTGGTGGCATAATTATAGACTAAGAGTAGTATTTTGATATATATATATATATATATATATATATATATATATATATATATATATATATATATATATTCGAGAGATTGAAAAAGGATCTTATGAATACAGAAAATACTTGACCGAGGTATCAAGTAAATTAATGATATCCATACATGTATGAATGTGAGTTTGTTATGACGTATAATTGCTAAAGGGAATTGAAGTGGGAATTTCCTCAATTGAATATCAATATTTAAATTGATGTAAAGGAAGGAGGCCTTGAGTATGCAAATAATATTTGTTGCTTGAATGTGTTTATGGAAAATTAATTGCATATTGTGTTATGTGGTTATGATATCATAATCAGGAACAAGTTAGGAGACATTACTCATGTTGTAGCAATGAATTCCACTAGAGATGGTCATGTGTGAGGAGTATGATGAGAATGGATATAGAAAGGCTATAGTGCCATCCAAGTGCATAATGGTTTTCCCTATGTAATTGAGGTTTGGGTTGCAACCATTTTTCCTACACTAAATAACACTAGGGATGATGTTCCTAGTGTTGTGTATGGATTGAAGAAGAAGGTATCCAAACGATCATCTGGAGTTGGGAAAGATTTTGGATGAGGTATTGAGGCATGGTCCATGCCTTCCAACTCACATGAATTGGAATACATGACATGAAAATATGGTATTCGAGTCAATGCAAACATTGTGTAGATGTGACCATGATTATTGACATGTTGGTTTTTGTTTATTGGTAAAGTTTGATTCCATTATGAAAATCTTGATGTGCTAATAAAATGTGTATACAATTAATGATAGTTTCATTCTATATAATCTGATTAATGGATGAATTTTGTTTTTAGTATGAATAATAGTTAAAAGTGATGGAAGTTTTAAATTAATATAATTATGAAAATCACTTCATGGGTTGAATGCAAATATTGTGCATGAGATATTAACAATGTGTTTGGTTGCAAGAAAATTGAGAAAATTGCAGAAGAATGGTATTGGATATGGATATAATGTAATAAGCCCATAAGGAAGATTAGTATATCTTTGCTACAAGAACCAAACATAATGAGTATAAATCTCATGTGTGGGAATATTTATTTCTTGTATAAACATATTTGAAATTAATAATTGATAATTGTTCTGATATACTAAAAATTTGTTTGGTTGCATGGAATTGAGAAAATTGCAAGGGAAATGGTCATAGATATGGAAAGGATGTAAGCCCATAAGAAAAGCTGATATCTCGGTAGAGATAAACAATTATTAAGCGAGGAAAAATCTTGTTTGGGAATTTTGTTTTCCTCGGTAAACATATTGGAAATTTTATAATTGAAAATAGTATGATGATGTCTCATAATGAATGTATGCATATGATGCATATGGGATGATTTCCATAGGTTATATACTATTGGTGGAATTCTAGAAGAAAGTTGGCATTAGATCTATGCAAGAAGACCTTGAAAATGATGGATCTTGGGAGTACGTATAATGTTGAAAGGGATAAAATAGCCTAGAGAATTAGTGCATTGTGTGAGAACAAGTTTTCAAGCTTGAAAGAGTGAACTCTTGTGTGAGTTGCTGTAGAAGAACCAGGGTTATCAAGCCTAAAGGAGTGAACTCCACGTGTGAGTTGCACTATCCAAAGAACTAAGTTCTAGGCTTGAAAGATTAAAACTTTTTTGTAGAGTTTCACTGTAAGCTTGAGGTTGTTGTTGGTTATTTCTTGGAAATTCTTCATAATAGTGAGTCCCTTGAGTTCCCAATAGTGATATTCCTATTTACCTATGCCGGAGAGACATTGATAAATGAATGGTGTATCCCAATGGAATGAGGGAAGCGAGGAAAGGGAATTACATTCCTTGGTTCCACCTTGATAAATGAATGGGATACCATTCCTTGGATTGGACAGGTCAAGATGAAGAGAGATGGGTGGAAATGAGACTCTTGTGGGAGAATGTCAGTGGGTTATGTATATGTTTGGGGCCAGGGTCCCTTTGTATATATGTTTTGGGGCTAGAGGGCCTATGTGTTTATGATTTTGGGGGTCGTAGTGCCTATGTATCTATGGTATTGGGGCTAGAGTTCCTATTTAATTTTCTTAGTATGGAATGCCCGTGTGATTTTGAGTCATAGATCCTATATGTTGATTATTTGTCAGGGATCCAAAGTTGTAAAATGAAATTACACATGTGAGGTGTTTTTCATATGACAATGAAACATAAGAGGGGGGATATAACATCCCAGTTCTAACCCATGAGTTATAATGTAGCTGTATAAATGTGAATTAGGATGGTGAGTGGATGTGTTTGAGAGCAAAGAACCCATATTGATTTAATGTGGTCGGGGGCCAGATTGCATATTATGAACATTGAAATAATGAATAAAAGTAATAATCATTGGTTATGATATAGAAGATATTAAGAAGATGATGGGGGGATATTATTCCACAAGAGAAGGGAGGATATTAAGAACGATGGGGGGATATTATTCCACAAGAGAGAAAGGGGTCCAAGGGGGAATTATTTATGGGTATTAATCCAACCCACATTCCTAAAATTATTATCTTTGTGTATAACCTTCTATTTGTTGATTGAGTGTATGAGAAGCCAATCATTTAACTCATGTAAGAGGGTGGGTGTCAGGGGTCACATCCCATAGTTATTGGAGAGTAGGGGCTGAAGTAAAATCATCCTTCAGAAGAGTGTGAGTCAAGAAAGCATGGAAGAAGAGGAAATTTGTATGCAGAATAGGCACAATTTTTTACATGCAAATTTTGGGCAGTAAAGGAGGAGCAAAGGGTTGGGAAGAGGACCAGATGTGGTATACTTGAAGGAAACCATTGCTTGGTTGTGTTTTTATGCTGAGGAAGAGGCCTTTGTGCTTGTAATCAGGCTGTGAGCATGTGGTGCAATTTTTCTATTGAGGAAATGACTCAAGAGCCTTGTGAAGGCTACTATGAGAACCCTTGAAGCAACTGAAAGTTCTTGGATCCTAGCTAAGGAATTCCTGGCTAACCAAGTGCACTAGGGACCCTAATAAATTAATGATACATCCTGAGGGACTTTGATCAGTGAAGGAGGTACGTTCCTTGGGTAGTGCAGGTTGTGGGGAAGATAGAGAGAGAGAAAGGATTGGAACTGATGTGGGACTATAACTTGGATTTTGGGGCTTTTGTGTGTGGAGAGTGGACCAATAGTGGGTCAGATCTCCTTGTGGACTCATAGAAATAGCTCAAGGGTGTCTTTCTGCTGAGACAAAATGAAAAACAATGCCTATGGCTGAGAGGTTCATCTTTCGTTTGCAGTCAGTTGGTTAATCATTAACATATAAGTATTTATGTTTTGTTCTTATGTTAATTCCACTGTGTAAATGGTTTATATGAATGTTGTGTGTTTATTTTTGCTTGAACAATTGTATTCATGTTTAATATATGGTTTTAGATGCATTTAGAACTGTATTATCATTCCAATGGTAAAATCTATGTGTGATCTATCATCTATGGATGATAATCTACACAAATTTAATTAAGTAGAAAATCTCCATATTTAATGTGTATTCCACATGTAATGATGCTCAATTGGAAGCTATGTATGTTACACCCCATGAAGAAATACATTCTTCACATTCATCTAGTGAAATTTCCACCACTTAGTTGTTGTAATGGTAAGGGCCAATTGGATGGATTCCATATTTTCTACTAGAGAAAAGGTCTCATCATATTTTATCCCATGGATCTATTGAAAACCTTTGGCAACTAGTATTTCCTTGTACCTACTCACCTATCCATCTACTACCTTATTGGTCCTATAGCACCATCTGCATCTGAAAATATTCATATCTAAAGGAAGTGGAACCAGATCCCAAGTTTGGTTCTCTCGGAGATATTTGTACTCCTCCTGCATAGTGGATTCCCATAAGGGATTCCTTACAACCTCTACATAGGTTTGTGGGTCTGAAGCTAAAATCATGTAGCAATGCATGGGGATCATTGGTTTGGTAGCTATGAATGCATGAGGAGGATCCTAAAATTGGGACCTTGTCCTCCTCTGATATGTTGGATCCCCGACAAGGTCACTTGTTTCTTGTAGGGTGGTCTATGCCCACTTGGGCATCTGCTACGGCTCATCATTGACATGCTCATCATATTTTGAATCAGTTTTGGAGCTCATATTTGAACCATGATTTGAATGAGTGGACTCATCATCTATGATGTCTAGTGAAAGAGGAAGTGTAGAGGTATCTGCATGTGGATCCAATGGTGCATGCAAGGGACTTTCCTCAAACTGGACACTTCGCTCAATAATGAGCTTGTCTGTTGAGGGATAAATCAACCTATAACCATTCACACCATCAGTATATCCCACGAGGATGCATGTGTTTCTATGAGGATGTAATTCTTTCCTGTTTTTAGAGGGTACGTAGGCCCATGCGCATGATCCAAATATTTAGAAGTGGGTGACTTCCAGTTTGTTGTCACGCCATCCCTCAAAGGGAGTCTTTTCCTTGATAGATCCGTGAGGAGATATTTTATGAATGTAGTTAGCACAGTTAAGTACCTCAGCCCAAATATTGGAAGGAAGATACCTTGCATGCAAAATGCAAGTGGCCATCTCTTTGAGGGACAAGTTCTTCCTCTCGGTTACTCTATTATGTTGTGGAGCGTAAGGTACTATATGTTGCAGTTGTATACCGACCTCTGAAAAACGATGTTGGACGTCTTAGTTCACATACTCCCCCCATTTTTCTATGTGGAGGATCTTGATATTCCTTCCAAAATGAGTCTTTGCATGAGCTTTGAAGTCTTTGAGATGCTAAAAAACTTCAAACTTTTTCCTGAAAAAATACACCCAAGTGTATTGTGATAAATCATCAATAAATTTAAGCACGTACCTCACCTTGTTGATGGATGGATGTGGAAAGGGTCCCATTAGATCACTATGGATGGGATCAAAGAGAGAGGATTCCCTCTAAGCCTTCCCTTTCTCAAACTTCTCTTGAGGATGTTTTCCAAGATTGCATTATTAACAAAATCTTTTGGAAAAGTGTATGTTGGGAAAGCCTATGAGCATTCCTCGTTGGATGAGTTGTTGCATGTATTTGAAGTTTAGATGAACAAATATATTGTTCCATAGAATACTATCATTATCATCATGCATAAATTGTATATAAGAATCAAATTTAGCAATAAACTTACTGAATGTGCACAAAAAATACTAGTGATTTACCTCACCAACAACAATTTGGATTTATCATGCATGTCATATATGGTTACAAATCATGTGTAAATTACACCCTTTTTCCTATTTTAGAATTTGTTATTTGATAAACATAGAGTAGATTCACAAAGAGTTTTGGAACATGTAAGACAGTCTCAAAACTTCCATGTTGGAGTTATACTCTCCCTTGTATAGTGACTTCAATTGGGGTATCATATCCCATGAGGATGGGAGGACCCGTGCATGCAGTGATAGAAGATAAAACCTTTTTTGAGGCTTCCATATGATGGGATGTGCCTAAATCTGGGATCCATGCATCGAGAGAAGACTGAATAAATCAAAGCATGAGAATTACCTCTTTTGTCTGGCAGTTGGTCTCATGACATCTTCTTGGTATTCTTGGGAATGCGGTCCCAGAGATTGGTTTGTTGAAGTTCCTTTTCCATGAGATATATTGTCTTTTTCATGCATGTTGATTCAGGATGGTATTTGTGGCAATTGCAATTACCGCATTTTAACATCCCTTTCTTTCCCTTTCCACCTTTGGAGTCAGAGGAATCATCAAAGGGTTTGTAATTTCCTTCCTTCTTTTGTTTAGAATGTTCCTTTCCCTTTCCTTTCTGCTTGGTCTTCATATTGAATGTGTTGTTTATGTCTTACACAACAAGTGCATGTGAATTGTGTCCCTTGATTTTCCCCATTTTTATGAGCTATCTTGATCATGCGTTAGGGATTCAATAAAATGATCCAATGTCGACAATTTCCACATTTCTCTTGAAGTGATTCTCATTGTATGGAACATTGAGACAAACATAACATAATCCATGCCAATTTTTTGACAAAATAGAAAGAATCAATTGATTGTGTTGAGTTGATTTGTAAACACCACATCCATTTAGGTGAAGAAGAAGGGACTTGAAATTCATGAAGAATTCTTGGGTGTTATAAAAGCTTCTTGGATCCAAGGAATTAAAAGTTGTATCAAGCATGTGGCCTCTCATTTCATCCCGTTTACCAAAGATATCCTCCAATTTTGTCCAAATCTCATTTGGAGTAGTACAAGCTTCAATGTGAAACAAGAACTCGGAGGACATGACATACAGATAAGGCTATAGGCCTCATCCATGCAGTTGAGATACCTTTTTTTCTCGATATTTATTGTTGGCTCAACCTCCGTATCCATTGTTATTCAGTACAAGCCTCTACATATGAGGTGATGTATAATTGTTAGCTTCCACTTGAAATAGTTATGTGGCATGAGAAGAATTACCAGTGAAAACCCCATTCTTTCTGACTTCATATTCCTCCTTAAAATGAAAATAAAATGCTTATGTTCTTTCTCCTAGCAATAAATCTCTGGTTCATGTGAATTTTCATGGAAACTTGTCACAAAGAACCTTACTAGTAGAAAAATCATACAAATCTTGCGAGAGAGAAAAGAGAAAGAGCGACAAGTTTGAGAGAAAGAATGAATTGTATGATTTAATGAATAAAATTAATAATACACATGATATACTCTACATGGCTAAGTTAATGCACCATAGTAGTGATATAGATAGATATATACACTCATTGACAGAAACCAAAGTAATTTTCCACCTATTCCTAGTTAATTGGTCCATGCAATCATCCGTTAATTGAGTCACACATGTGGAGGTGAGAGAAACTAATGCATGCACATGATGTGTTCCCTCTTGGATACATTCATGTGATATGTGCCCTCCTAGTGAGTAAAGTGAGGTGAACATGCAACTGCATGTGTTAAAACTTAGGTTTACATGCATAAGTATCCTCCACTAGTCTAACTAAGGTGTAATAGACTCTAAACTGAAGAAGGAAGGAGCCCTATTTTGTAGGAGGCACCCTAATTTGTAGGGGCATATTCTCGAGAGAGAATATTATCACCTATGGAAGCGCCCTCGACATTAGAATATCAACTTTAGGAAAATAATAACCTAGGTGAGTGTGTACATCTCTGTAGTTCACTACTATGGAGCATTCACTTAGCCATGTAGAGTATATAATGTGTATTATTCATTTTACTCATTCAATAATACAATTCATTCTTTATCTCAAGCTTTTCTCTCTTTCACTTTTCTCTCTTGCAAGCTTTGTGTGATTTTTCTACTAGCTAGGTTGTCTGTGACTCCAACACCCATCACCATTATTTTAGCAAGCTGATCAAGTTGTTGTTTTGTAGCACAATAAGAAAATTAAATGGATCCTGTATTAAAATGACGATTGTTAAGAACCAAACATCAATATAGCATAGAAAAACTTCAGGAAAGGTAATCAACGCCTTGAAAAAGAGATAATTTCAGATAATAAGCCTCTTCGAGGGGGCAACCTCCTTTTACCCCACTTAAATGTTCAAGTACAAGA
>SNQJ01S0027083.1:40214-50457 GCA_010110895.2 Picea sitchensis | reverse complement strand
GGCCTAAAGCCGACATAAACAAAATAACATTACTAATCTAATATGCCCCAATTAAGTGGTAATGAGCCAATATTAGGGCTTAACAACGATCAATATTGGTTTTGTAAAAGATCAAGGTTTATGTTGATAACAAAGTACTCATAGTCTCTCCAAGATGGTTAAGTTGGAGAAATTTGGCAATAGTCCCATCATATGGTTATTATCAGATGGTTATTAGCAGCCCATCCATAGGAAGGTCAACAAAATGGAGGTGTCTTCTTTGATAATGGATATAGATTAAAGGGTTGGACATTGAATTGATTAGGATGATAGAGAAAATATAAACAAAATGGAGGTTCTTTCTTTGGTAATGGATACAGAGAAAAGGGTTTGGACACTAAATTTAGTAGGATGATAAAGAAAATTTGAATGTTGAGAGGTGGAAAACCTTAAAGTTGGGATTCGTGACTTGTTGGTTTTTCAAAAATTCCATAACACATAGGTGGTGGTGGGTGGCTCTATGCAGATAGAGTTAATTCCTTTATTACTCTCCAACCGTCTCCTTGCCATTGGGCTATTACAAGATACAAATATTATGTTGCATGTAGATGGTAGAAGTTGGGATTCAGGATGGTGGTAGGTTGCTCCATGTAGGGAGAGTTTATACCTTCATTAACCACCACTAGCCTCCAGGCCACTTGGATATTATAGGATACAACTATTATGTTACATGATAGAAGTTGATATTAGGGAATAACATCTAATAGATATCCTGAGCTACTGGAAAATTAAAAATTAATGACATTTTATTAAAAAAACCATAAAAAGGAAACATTCTTGCTAATTACTTGCTCGTTTAGCTAGATGATCAGATAAAAAATTTAGCTTTATTTGAAAAGAAAAATACCCCATGACAGAAATTTTTGTCCATCAAATTCCAACCCTGGTTGCAATTTTGTCCTTGATCCTTGAAGTAATCACATATTTTTGTTATAATTGTATTTTCCACCATATGTTTTGAAAGGATGTTATTATATGTTATAAGGATGATTGAGTAAAAATATCAAGGAAATAACTATTTGTCAAAATTTCATAATTATGAAATAAGAATTATTTCATAATTGAGAAAAAAACTCATAATTGAAAAGAAAGTTCATAGTGAGTTGGAAAAATCTCATAATTGAGCATGGAATCTGAGAAAAAAGATCATAATAGAGAAAAATGTCATAATAGGCTAGAAAAAACTCATAATTGAGCATGGAACTTATGCATGACTTGTAATTGCTTAGGTCACATGCTATCAAACATATCTATGACTTGTAATTTCTTAGTTCACATGACATCAAGCCTATGTATGAATTGTATCCACCTAATTCACATGCCATGAAGCTTATCTCCAAGATATTCTAAATTCCTACAGGGAAAGATAGAGGAAGATAGAAATTGAGAACCGTTATGATAGTGAAATAGGGAAGGATGTTGGAGTGACCAAGGATGTGTGTCGATATATTTGAGCCAGGAGGTATTGCAACAAGTCTGAAGTTATGTATTTGTTTTTGTACTTTCTTTATTAATTGATATAGATCTATGGCATTTTCATGCAGGAGCATCATGGTCATCCCGGGGATACAAAAATGAAGATGGATGTCGAACATGATAGACTTGTTATGGTGGTGATTGGGCACTGAGGAATGTGACGAGTTGCGGAAATTGACAAGTTTTTGCATTTTGAAGAAATAATTGAGGAAGTGCAATTGATGGGAGTGTTATTGTAGGATGCAAGCATTAGAGCATGATGCGAATGAATGTGTTGTTGTAAATTGAATGAATGACGCAAATGGTGGTAGTGCAACAGATGGGGCATTGCTATAGGATGGACACATTTCTATAGAATGAGTAGAAGACAAGTGTGTGGAAGGGAAACACAAATTGTTATAGAAGGAAAGGACGCATTGATGAAGAGTGTGTTGTTGGTAGAAGCTGGAAGGTCATGTGCAAGTGAATAGTCGTCGAGGAAAGGATGAAATGGAAGTTGGAAAGTGAAAGGGAATGGGGATTGTGCTGGAGAAACATAAGTGAACAATTTCTAAAGGAATACAACATAGCATCGAAGAGCTTATAAAGTCGACAAGAGGACAATTTGCACGAAACAATGTGAGAGAGAGGTGGTTTAGGTTTCCATGATCTTCGACCTGTCAACCCAATGGAGATTGTAAGCTTGTATCCTACCATAGAGATGATGTATTGTATTATGTATGAAATGAATAAAATATATGGCTTTTCATATTTACCCTTGTGTGTAGATGTATGGATGAGTCTGTATCAAATTTATGTGTTATTTGTATGTTTGATGAAATTACATTTCCTTGCCTAGATTATTATACATCTAGGAATGATGCCTATCTTTATAACGAATAGTTTCATTTGGATATTGTTGTGTAGATAGGGCATGGATATGTAGATGGTCGTGCATAAATGTGTGATAACCTGCAGGTGAAAGCAAAGTCTTTGGAAGACAGTGTATGAGACTCAATGCGGAAAGTTATGTCTGAGCACGAAAGAATGTTTGTGTTCCATAGATATGTTTGGATATGAGATTGGGTGTGGAGATTTATATCTGAGCATATAAGAATGCCTATATTCCATATATTTGAGAGAATTGTGTGTGAATATGTGTTCCTAGGAAATAAGTTAACCATTGATTCATGACTATGTGGCCCAATCGAAGGGTGATGCTATGCTGCAGGGAGCACAAAGGATCATGAGTATAAGCAATGGTTAAAGTCATTATATCAATTGTGGGTTTTGTGTTGCAACAGAGGTGTGTTACAATAGAGACATGTTGCAACAGAGGCATGTCACAATAGAAGACACATGTTTTGTAACAAAATACGCATGTGTTGCAACAAAAGACATGTTGCAGCAGAAGGTGTGTTACAGTAGCAAGCAAGTTGCAACAAGTGATTGTGTTGTATACTAGTTAATAAAGTCTGGTGTTCTGTAGCATTTGTTTGTTGATGCTATAGGGAATAAGACATGGATAGTGATAGTTTATGGGAAGCTCTAGGGATTATGGCATGATAGGGATGAAAAATCAAAGAAATGTAGCAATGAGGAAGAAGCGTTATGGAAGTTGTGATTCCAATTATGCACAAATCAAGAAATTTTCCATTTCATATGTACTTTGTGGATGCTCATTGCATCAAGTGGTATTAGAGCATATTTCAACTTTGTGATGGAAGGAATTGAAAAGGTATCAAGTTAGCTTCAACTATGGATGAAATAATTGCAAGGGTGTGAGAGTTAGTTACATTATGAGGAATGGTTTCCCGATAGTGTTCATATGTAACCGTGATAGCAAGAAGACATGGGAGAATGTGGTTTCAAATTATGTTGTTGAAAGAAGAATGATGAGAGGTAGTGTTGGAGAAAGGGCCTGTGAATGGTAGTCTGGCTGAGGACTACAAAATAATTCCTAAGAATTTCTCCATAAAGATGAGAAGGTCAAGGAAGTGTATAAACCAATAGCTATAATGAATAGGATGGAGTGGTAGAAAATGTTAGAGTGAAGCTTTTAAATGGGAAAATATTGAATCTATGAGAAGAAGAAGAAAACCGAGAACAAAAAGATGCATGAAGTAGAGAAAGTCCAGAATCTTTTTGTTGAGCAGGAAGATAGTCTCTAAGATAAATGGATGTTAGATATGGATGGTAGTTGTGATGGAAGTTATCCATGACTATTATCTTGGGATGAAAGAGGAAGCATTGGTCATGAGAGGATTCATGAGATGGAATTTGTGGTGGCTGTTATCTATGATTTTTATCTTGAGATGAAGACATAGTCATTGGAGGTGAGTGAGTGTGGATGTAATAGGAATGAAATCAAAAGTTTTCTTGGATTGGAGACTAGGCTCATATGTTCTAAGGAGTATGTTGGTAGAAATGAGATCATTTTTTCCAGGTGGTGGCTAGAGGTTCTTGAGTGTACCTAAATTTAAGAGAAATGAGGATGAATAGACTTGTAGGAAATTATAACGATGGAAAATAGAGGCACTTGTGGTTGTGTTAGATGTAACAAAGAAAAGGATGGAGTGAATATGGAGTTCTTTATTTTCCCTTAACATATTGTTTTCTTGTTTGCAGGGAGAAGGAAAATGTGTTGTTGTAGATGGAAGTGAATGAACTTGGATGAGAAGAAGATATATTAGAATGATGAATGTGCAAGAAAAGGAATTTGCATAGATTATAACAATTGCAGGATCACAAACGTTGTAGACGACGAAGATGTATGGAGAGAATTCCCAAGTAAAAGTTGGTGTTGCGAAGATGAGTGACCTAGAAGGAAGCATGAAGGAAGTTGTTGAGTTGAAGATGGATGAATGTATATTCCGAAATATGAGGAAGTTGATGAAGATGTTGATGATAGAGAAATAGAGGAGAAGAAGACATGCTACAAAGGAATTATAGTAGGGTTGAAGGTTGTTGACGACCAAGTGTGGAGGTGTTGTGTGAAGAGGAAGTCTATTGAATCTATGTCTTTGGTAATTTGACAATAATTTGAATATGCTGATAGAATCACCGACTTATGAAGTCTATGTGTGGTTCTGGAATGAGTCAAGGGAGGTGTAACATGGGAGCATGTGAATCCATGTTGTGTGGCTTCAAGCATGATTGGATAAATGCATCGAAGGAACTTTTTACACTACATGAAAAAGGGAAGTGGGATGTCTTGGATGGTATGCAACTCAGATTGAGTTGTGTAGGTTATGCATGAATGAGGAGAACCTGACCAATGTTTATGATAAAAAATAAAGAGATACAGAGAGGGTAGTAGTACCAAAAACTGAGCCTACATGAAGTTGGGTTGTAGCAGGAATGAGATGAATTTTCCAAATCTCCACGAAAAAATTATTGTTGCATTGTTGTATATGGGTTCAACAAGGGACAACAATGAGTTGGAAGAATGAATGTGTAGTAGAGAATATGTCTTGTTGATTTAAGTGTATATAAAATGAGGATTGTAGAGTTGGGATGAAAAAAATGTTGAAATTTTCATTAGGAAGATGGATATGTGAATGGTTTACCTCATAAGCATGAGGGCACGCTTTCTTAAAAAACTAGAGAGTTTGATGCAGGAGCATCATGGTCATCATGGGGATTCCATGATGAAGATGGATGCAAGACATAACATAGTTTTTATGAAAATGATTGGGTGCTGAGGAATGTGATAGGTCATAGAAATTGACAGGTTTTTGCAATTCAAAGAAATGATTGAGGAATTGTAGTCGATGGGAGTGTTGTTCCAGGATAGAAGTGTGAGAGAATGATGAGGACGAATGTGTTGTTGTAGATCGAATGAATGATGTAGATAGTGGAAGTGCAACATATGGGGAACTGCTACAAGATGGACACATTTCTATAGAATGATTAGAATACAAGTGGAGGGAAGGAAAACATAGACCGTCGCATGTAAGAAAAGAGTCGCTAAGGAAAGGACGAATCAACATTTGGAAGGTGAGAGGGAATAAGGAGTCTACTGGAGAAGATGAAGTGAATAGTTTTTAAAGGAATAAAACATAGCATTGAAGATCTTGCAGAGGGAGCTTGCAAAGTTGACAAGAGAGAAGGTCATGTGAATTAGTGTGAGAGAGAGGTGGTTGAGGTCAGATATTTTAAGCTTGTATCCGTCCATGGAGATAATGTATCATATTTTGTATGAAATGAATACAATATAGGGTTTTGCAGATTTAACCTTATGTGTAGATGTATGGATGAGTCTACATCAAATTTCTGTGTTATTTGTATGTTTGATGAAATCACACTTCCTTTCCTCAATGATTATACACCTAGGGATGATGCCTATATTTATAGAGAATAGTCTTATTTTAATATTGTTGTGTAGATAGGGCACGGATCTGCAGATAATCGTGCATAAATGTGTGATAACCTATAGGTGAATCCAGAGTCTTTGGAATACTATGCATGAGACTGAGTGCATATGTATAAGCATAGAAGAATGTTTTGTAGATTTTAACCCTGTACAATATTTACTGCAAACAAATTTTCAGTAAAAGAATATAAAAGATACAATGGAAAATACAAACATTACACAGATATTTTTCCCCTGGAAACCCAAACCGTAAAAACCAGCATATTCTATATTCATTCATAGTGATACATTGTTTACAATACAATATACATATAGGATCCAGAGGCATCCAACACCCTAACCAAATGACTTGGATTAGTCAACAACCCTAATTCCTTAACTAGAAATAGAAAACCATTGGAAAAAAACCATGTGACAAAAAATCGCCCAAAAATATGACATGTTTCCCGAGGCAAAAACAATTTCTCAGGGGAAGTGCCCCTAAACCCTCGCGCAAGGGGCTTTCGCTCCTCTGTGCACCCGACACAACACAGACACTACTACTCATGCAAAGAATATAACAAATACCCAACATGTTTGTGTTCCATAGATCTATTTGGATACGAGACCGAATGTGGAGAGTTCTGCTTGAGCACAAAAGAATGTTTGTATTCCATATATTTGAGAGGTTTTTGTATGGAGATGTGTTCCTGGAAAATAAGTTAACCATTGATTCAATACTATGTGGCCCAATCGAAGGGTGATGCTACACTGAAGGTAGCATAGAGGATAATGAGTATAAGCTGTGGTGAAAACAATTATATTGATTGTGGGATTTTTGTTGCAGTAGAGGTGTGTTACAACAGAGACGTGTTGCAGCAGAGGTGTGTCATGGAAGAATACATATGTGTTGCAACAAAGGTGTTTTGCAGCAGAAGGTGTGTTGAAAAGAACACATGTTGTAGCAGGGGTTTTTTTGCAACATAGCCATGTTGCAGCAGAAGGCATGTTGAAAAGAAGGCGTATTGCAGCAAAGGCATGTTGAAATAGAAGGAATGTTGAAAAGAAGATGTGTTGTAGCAAAACACATGTTGTAGTAGAATATGTGTTGCAACAAAAGGCACGTTGTATTAGAATCCAAGTTGCAGCAAGTGATTGTGCTATAGACTGGTTAATATAGACTAGTATTTTGTAGCATTTGTTTGTTGATGCTATAGGGAAGCAGACATGGATAGGTGATAGTTGACGGACAACCCTAGGGGTTGTGGCATGATCAAGTTAACAAACTAGAGAAATGTAGCAATGAGGAAGAAGCATTATGGCAGTTGTGATTCCAATTATGCAAAAAATAAGAAATGTTCCACTGCATATGTACTATGAGAGCGAGGGGTGGATGTTTGTTGCATCAAATTTCCCCTCAAATGTGTTTGATTTTTAGTCTTTTATATTATGCATTAAGATATATTCTTTTACTTTAGAAAAGTAGGTTATATCTAGTTGTTCCTTATATTATTTCATTCCCAATGAGTTTAATATAAGTGTGTTTTGTCTCTTGTGTGTAGGTATCTGATCGTTGGAGATAGGAATGGATTCTTGGATCTACATTAGCCAAGATCACACGAGGAAAACCAATGTAACAAGGTAAGATCTATTATCTTATCCTCAGAGCATAGATTGAATAGATAAATTAGATATAGAGTGAAATGCCATTTTTTTCTATCCCATAGTATGTCACTAACTGAGATAAGGTCGGTGAGAGATTTTAATTATCTGTAGGTGGGATTCTCTTTAACAGAATTGGTGACTCCACTAGGGAATACATTTTTTTCTTCCTTGGTTTTTAACGATTTTTCCTTTAAAAGAGGGTGGCAAAATTTATATCAAATTCTATTAATTTATGTATAGAATATAAAGGAAATATATGTAGATTTGATTTTCTCTAAAAAAATTATCCTAATAAAAAAAAAAATCAATGGAGTCTGAAAAGTGAAACTATTGTCGATTTAAAATCAACATTTTTTTGTTTTTTTTCGTGATGACCACGTGGACTATTTGGATGATATATTTTGAAAGAGAACTTACATTTCCACTAGATCAAATCCATTTGATAGAGAATTTTCTTAGCTTTGTTTTGACATATTACATGATATGTTTCTGATAAATATAGACTACATTAGATCCCTATAAATTTCCACTCTCAAATTGTAGATAGAATTGCATCTCTTTTGACTTCAAAATAATGACCTTGTAAAAATTGAATTGCATTTCATGTTTTAGATTTGATTTTTCCTTGCATGTTTAATTTGATTTTTCTCATCAGTGAAATAATAAAAAAAAAGTGCATTGCATAACTATTTCTCTTGAGCATTTTGGGTGTTTTTACAAGTTGCATTGTCGTGTTACTTAAAGTTTTGAGATCTAAAATTATTTTGGAATTATTGGCAATTGCATTTGGAGTGTGAGATTATTTTTCATTTTTTGAATTTGTGAAAAGAGAAAATCATCTTCTCTCCCTTAGACAATTTTCATAGAAATACATTTTTCGCTTGTTGCATATTCATATTTTCACTTTCTTTGGGTTTGAAAGAGTCATAACATCATTTATTCCACTTCCATATCCGTTGAATAATCAACAACCAATTAAAAAGAAACTGCTTAATTTAAAATTTATTAGACACTTTTCTTTTTAAAAAACCAACATAGCTAGAAATTAGGGCCTTGGTGTAGAATTGGAGAGTTAACTCTCCAAGGCCATTAAACCAAAACTAGGAATTCACTAAAGAGTGTTTAAATGCATTAGCAACAAGGAGTACTTGTTGGGAAAGCACCTATAACATAGGTGTCAAACATGAGGTCACACTAGAGCAAGTGGGGTGATATCCCTTCTTCGCTTGTTTTGGTGTCCGTTGGACTACTACATGTATGGGGGTTTCAGAAGTGTCAAATCCCTCTAGGTGGCATTTCTTCTCAAAGATTCAGGATTAGTTTCCCTTCCCATACATTGTAAATGTGTTGAACCTACACAGAATAGATATAGCTAGAAAATACCACACACATTTGCAGAGAGAAATTGAGAAAGAAGAAGCAAGAGAGAAAGAATGGAAGAATTCTCATTAACCATAATGAATAATGAATAAGTTACACATGATATAATCTGTATAACTCAATCAATGTGAACTGGAGGAGAAACAATGTGCCATAGTGGTGGTCTAGAGTGATCTGGACACACAACAACAGTTACAGGAGTGAACTGCCACCTAGTCTAGTCTCTCGAGCAGTTACGGGAGTGAACTGCCACCTAGCTGAGTTAACTAGTCAACCAGTCTTCAGTTAACTGACTGAAACATAGTGTAGTGATGAGTAGATCAAGGAATCAAGGGTAATGCTCCAGTATAGTGATGAAACCAAGGCTAATGCGCATTAGCATGGTGATGATCCCAGTGTTGCATGGTGACAAAACCAATGCAACATCTAGAATCAACTCAACTAGTCAAACTGAAGTGTCAACTGAAGAGAATATTCTCCAGGTAGAATATTCTCCCCTAAACTTTATGAGAATGAATAATGAATAATAAACATAGGAAAAACCTTAGGACCTTAGGAAAAATAAATCATAGGTGTGTGTGAAGTAACTCCAACACCCCCCCTAAACATCACTATGGTGAAAATAAAGAATGGGTCCCGGTAACGAGGCCATGTTAGGTACCCAAATACAAAAGATACACTAAAATNAATTGAGAAAGAAGAAGCAAGAGAGAAAGAATGGAAGAATTCTCATTAACCATAATGAATAATGAATAAGTTACACATGATATAATCTGTATAACTCAATCAATGTGAACTGGAGGAGAAACAATGTGCCATAGTGGTGGTCTAGAGTGATCTGGACACACAACAACAGTTACAGGAGTGAACTGCCACCTAGTCTAGTCTCTCGAGCAGTTACGGGAGTGAACTGCCACCTAGCTGAGTTAACTAGTCAACCAGTCTTCAGTTAACTGACTGAAACATAGTGTAGTGATGAGTAGATCAAGGAATCAAGGGTAATGCTCCAGTATAGTGATGAAACCAAGGCTAATGCGCATTAGCATGGTGATGATCCCAGTGTTGCATGGTGACAAAACCAATGCAACATCTAGAATCAACTCAACTAGTCAAACTGAAGTGTCAACTGAAGAGAATATTCTCCAGGTAGAATATTCTCCCCTAAACTTTATGAGAATGAATAATGAATAATAAACATAGGAAAAACCTTAGGACCTTAGGAAAAATAAATCATAGGTGTGTGTGAAGTAACTCCAACACCCCCCCTAAACATCACTATGGTGAAAATAAAGAATGGGTCCCGGTAACGAGGCCATGTTAGGTACCCAAATACAAAAGATACACTAAAAT
>SNQJ01S0027083.1:26394-40144 GCA_010110895.2 Picea sitchensis | reverse complement strand
CCCCCTAAAGGTACAATGTATGTAAAAAGAAGAACAGACAGTTGCTAGGCAACTGTGTCCTTCATTCCAAGACAACTTCCCAGAGAGTGGAACTTCTGCTCAGTGAAGGTCTTGGTGAAGATGTATGTTGTTTGTTCTGCTGAAGGAAATAACTATAGGTCAATGATCCCCCTCGTGTACTAAGTCCTGAATGTATTTCATGTGGATCTCGATGTGCTTCATCCATTTCCCTTCAACTGGATCTCTGTAAAACTTTAGAGTGCTATGGTTGTCACACCAGATGAAAATCGACCGATGAAACTGAATTCTCAACTTAGTGAGAAAATGTTGTAGCCGTGTATCCTGAATGGTTATGTTAACTACCCCTCTGTACTCTGCCTTAGCTAAAGAAAGAGAAATAGAAGCCTGCTTCTTGCTCGACCAACAAATAGGCCCAAAACCAATACTGAGTGAGTAACCAGATGTGGACTTGCGATCAGTGTTATTGCTAGCCCAATCAGAATCAGTAAACCCGATGAGATATAATGTAGAGTCTGTTGCATAATGAATCCCAAAGGTGATGGTTCCCTATATGTATCGAAGGATACAATTTGTATCCTTCCAATGTATCTCATGCTACTCCTGCATGAACCTGGAAAATGTGCCAACTACATAGGAGAGGTATGTTATGGAGTGTGTGAGATACAAAAATCTCCCCACTAGTTGTCGATACAATGTTCTATCAACCAATGGAGTATCCCCTCTATCCTCAAGTTTGACTCCTGATAGGAAAGGAGTCGGAGTAGACTTGCAATCTGTCATGTGAAATTTCTCAAGAAGATCTCGTGCATACTTGGCCTGAGATAGTTTGATACCTGATGCATCCTGATTGATCTCAAGTCCAAAGAAGAAGTGTAGAGGACCCATGTCCGTCATCAAAAACCAATTATGTAGAATCCTCTTGACTGCAGCAATCACTGAAGTCGAGCAAATGATGATCAACAAATCATAAACATATAGAACTAAGAGTAGAAGTGAATCAACCATCGTAATCATGTAGACATTCAAGTATGATTTACAATGTACAAAGTTCTATGACAACAGGTAGGAGTCCATCTTGTCATACCATACCCTCAGAGCCTGCTTGAGGCCATAAAGAGAATTATTCAGTCAACAGGACAAAGATGAGTCTTGCATAAATCATTGAGGTTGCTCCATATAGATCTCCTTAGAGAGATCACCATGAAGAAATTCAGTCTTCACATCCATATGATGGACTTACCATCCCTTGGCCACTGCAATGGAAAGTGCTAAACGTATGGAATCCATGCACCTACTGAAATCCTTTGGAAACAAGCCTGGATTTGTATATGCTAATTTTTCCATCCAATGCGCTCTTGGTCCTATAGACCCATCTGCATCTAACAAGTTTCCTTCCAGAAGGAAGGGGAACCAAATCCCAAGTCTGGTTCTCGAGGAGGGAGTTGTACTTATCCTACATGGAATATTCCCAAAAGGGATTTCTAGCAACCTTTCCATAATATTGTGGATCTGAAGACTAAACCAAGAAAAGATGCATGGAGGGAAATGGTTCAGTGAAAGTGAGTGCAATAGGAGGCTCCTCGAAATCAGATCGATTCCTCCTAGTATCAGTTGGATCACCAACAAGATACCTTGCATCCTGAACAGTAGTCTGTGCCCACTTAGGCCTCTACTCTGGATCTGCATCTACATCTGGATGCTCTGACTCTGCATCTGACTGTATTGACTCTCTATCTGGATCATCTGAGTCCTCTAAATCATAAATCTCTTCTGAAGAAGAGTCAACATTTGCATGCTCATCATCTTGGATAGGTGGAAGAATGAAGGTGTCTGCATGCGACTGTTGAGGTACATGTGAGACACTTTCCTCGAATTGGAAACTTCGCTTAATGATGAGGCAGTCCGAGGAAAGATCAATAAGTCTGTATCCCTTCACACCATTATGGTATCCAACAAATATACACTCTATTCTCTATGGATCAAGTGCCTTCCTCTTTTCAGAGGGAATCCACGCCCATACACGTGAACCGAAAACACGAAAGTAGGTCACTTCCGGTTTGAGGCCACTCCAAGCCTCATAGGGTGTCTTATCCTTGACAGATCTNGTAGGTTGCACAATTAAGTGCTTCAGCCCATAGTATCTATGGTAGTGACTTTCCATGTAGCATGCAAGATTCCATCTCTTTTAGAGATCTCTTTTTCCGCTCAACAACTTTGTTTTGTTGTGGAGTATATGGAACTGTGTGTTGCAACTGAATCCCTACCTCATGACAAAGATTTTGTATCTCATGATTGGCATACTCTTCCCTTTTATCAGTTCAGAGGACTTTGATTTTCTTTCCTGACTTTGTCTCAACCAGGGCTTTGAAATCTTTGAGGTGTTGAAAGACCTCAGATTTTTTCCTAAGAAAGTAAATCCATGTGAAACATGAGAAATCATCAAAAAAAATGAGAACAAAACTCACTTTGTTGATAGATGGATGTGTAAAAGGACCCATGAGGTTACTATGGATCATATCTAAAGGAGAGGAAGCTATTTGAGTCTTGCCTTTGTCAAATTTCTCTTAAGGGTGTTTTCCAGGAACACATCCCTCACAGACTCCTTTGGAGAAATGGATGTCTAGTAGACCATCAACCAATATTTGCTTGCTAATTTTTTGCATATATCTGAAATTAAAATGTCTGAACCTTTCGTGCCATATCCTACTACTTTCATTAGCATGGGTAAGCAATAAAGAAAAATATGGTTCGATAAATTCAAAAAATGTATACAATCTAGATTGATGATTTACCTCACCGGTAGCAACCTTGGAATTGGTTTGCATGTCCTAGATTTCCTCTGCATTTGGTGTGAATATGAATTTATTTTCAGTGCCAGAATTCATCATCTGATACACGAAGAGAATATTGAAGGAAAGTTTGGGAACGTGCATCACATTCTCGAAGCTTTCGTTAGTGAGTTCAATCCTTCCTTTGTCAGTGACCTCGACTGGAGAGTTGTACCCCATCATAATAAGAGGACCTTTGCATGCATATAATGAATAATATACTTCTTTTGTGGCATCCATGTGATGTGATGTGCCTGAATCTACGATCCAAGCATCGGAAGAGGAGTTGATGGCAATCAAGGCATGGCTAGAATTGCCTTTCTTGGGATTCTGATCTTCTGGCTTCTTCTTCTTGGAACCCTCGGGGATGTGATATCCAAGGTTATTTTGCTGAAGTATTTGAGTCATTAGATCCATTTTTTTCTACATGCATGTGGATTCTGGATGGAATCCTTTATGGAAGTACGTGCATTTCTCCCCTTTTCTTCCTTTTCCACCTTTGGATCCAAAGGCATCGATGAAGGGTTTTGAGTACCCTTCCTTCTTTGTATGTGCATGAGATTTCCTTTTGTTTTTGTATTTATATTTATGATATTGATGGATGCCATCTTGCATAGTAAGTGCATGGGCCTTTGGGCCTTTGATTTTTCCCATCTTGATGATCTTGGTTTTCTCTTGTGTCAGGGATTCGATAAACTCCTCAAGAGAAGGCATCTTCTAGATGGATCCATAGGTGAATTTGACTGAATGGAATGTTGATATGAACATAGATAATTCAGGACCAATTTTGGAGAGAATCGTGAGAACCATTTGTTTTTCCTCCTTATATTTATCAATCCTACAAGCTTTGAGTTGCGACAGTAAATCCTTGAATTTTGAAAAGAAATATTGGATATTGTTGAAGCTTTTTGGATCCAATGTGAGAAATTCCACCTCCATCATGTGTCCCCTCTTCTCATCACATTTTCCAAATATCCCTTCCAAGGTGGTCCATGATTCATTGGGGGTTTTACATGAAGATATGTGAAAAAGGAGATCGGGAGAAATAAGACTGAAAATCATTCTGAATGCTTCATCCATCTGATTAGATACTTGGATTTTTCTATGGATGATGTCGGTTCTATGTATATATTCAAGGTTAACTTGTACAATCCTCTGGTTTGGATATGTATGACTATTTTCTCCTTCCATGAAAAGTAATTGTAAGGTGTAAGAATGAATTATTTTGGGAAATCCATCTTTCTGTTGTCTTCAATCTTTTGTACCTGCAAAACATTTGGTGTATCTTTTCTTAGCATTCCATCAACTCTGATACCATACAAATGTGTTGAAAATGAAAAAAATAGATCTATCTAGAAAATACCACACGCATTTGCAGAGAGAAATTGAGAAAGAAGAAGCAAGAGAGAAAGAATGGAAGATTTCTCATTAACCGTAATGAATAATGAATAATTTACACATGAAATACTCTGTATAACTCAATCAATGCACACTAGAGGAGAACCAATGTGCCATAGTGGTGATCTAGAGTGATCTGGACACACACCAACAGTTACGGGAGTGAACTACTACCTAGTCTAGTCTCCCAGGCAGTTACAGGAGTGAACTGCCACCTAGCTGAGTTAACTAGTCAACCAGTCTTCAGTTAACTGACTGAAAAAAAGTGTAGTGAGGATTAGATCAAGGAATCAAGGGTAATGTTCATGGTGATGATCCCAAAGTTGCATAGTGACAAAACCAATGCAACATATAGACTCAACTCAACTAGTCAAACTAAAGTGTTTGTTATCACTGTAATTTTTTTTATATGGAGTCCCAACCTCGGGACTTAGTAGGAGGCTAAGTCGATGTGGAGGAGAAATAGACTAGAGAACAAATCCATATCTGGAAGATGGAGATACATATAGTGGAAAGGTGAGGTCGATGACACCGACGGGTCATGGATCGTGAGCGTTGTCGATCGACGGTCGTGGGACATATCGAGCGGAGAAATAGTGCATAGGTTAAACTCTTGGAGGCGGGCTGATAAGAATACCATGGTTTCATTCTGAGGGCACATGGCGCCACCAGATGCATATCGAGGAGAAGAGCGGGTAAGACTAAAAACACCCAAGCCCACCCCCACGTCACGTGTCAACATATCATTGAAAGTGTCAAATCCAAAGATCGTATGTGGAAAGGGAAAGTTGATGGCCCATCAAATCACCTCAGAACAATTGTTCGGGTACTTTTGTATGTGTGACGTCAGGTAAGCGCTGCCATAAAATTGATTTGAAGGCTCATCATTTGAAGTTGATATCCGAGCGTGATAAGTCATTTTCCTTGCTAGTATTTCCGTCAATAACCTATGATTGGCACTCAATGACGACGGTCATTGAAAACATGGATGACATTACTTTGTTTTGGGTGATTAATGTTTCATTCCTGAACGATGTAATTACAAACCGAATTGTCTTTCCAATTCCTATGCGGATAAGAGAGATAAGCTCATGCTTCTGGAAAACTAGAGAGAATGGATAAGAGAAACCAAGAACCTTCCAGTGAACAAGGATATTCAAATAATATGACAAATTTATCAGTGAAGAAAAAAGAGAGGCTTGCCGCATGAATACTGGTGACGAAGTTTCACATGAAGCCTGCAGAAGAGATATAAGTATATAAATAGGTCATATTAAATTACATCATGAAGGATGTAATCATGAATGGATACACAGGTGAGAACCACACACAAGCTACCAAGAGGAAAAGGAGCAAGTGACATAAGACAAAGGTTAAAGTTGAGATGGTTGAAAGTGTTGGAGAAAACCAACCTGCTTGGCTTGACACTTTAAAAGAAGAAATTGCTAATCTGAAATAGCTTTCAAGATAAATTAAGTATGTTTCAGAGAATTTTGTAATATACATGTGGCATTCAAAGCGAAAATCTCAAATATGTTAGTTTTTAATTGTAACGTCCCCTAGAAAATAGGAGTACAGTTGTTGTACATTACTCCTTCTTTGTAACTGATGTTTATTTTTGGTATTTTGGGGAAGACAATTCATTTTGAATCTCGGATGTAATTTATCTATATATACTAGTACAAATATAAATGAATGGTTGGACTTACTAGAGAGGGGCCTGCCCTCGTAGTAGGAGGACTTTGTAACTTTGTGGAGCCAAATTGAATATATATGTTGAAGATTTTAGAAGTCTCTATGAAAAGATTCTAATGGTGGTGATATGAGTTTTGTCTCCTTTCATACTATGTGTTTCCTGTGTTCTTTAATTCCATTTGCATTGTCTTATGTTTAAATTGGAGAGTTAAAAATCTCAAAATTTGTCTCATGATGCTCTCGGCTTAATCAATTTAAATTGTGTGTATTTCTTCTTAACTAATTCAGAATTCATGTCATTAATGCTCTGATGCAATTAATTGTTTTCCCCCTTTTCTCTTACACTCTGCAAATTTCAATTTACAACTCAAATTAATTTCTTCATTTAGCCTTTATCCTCTCAAGATTTCTATTGGCCAGTGTTAAGCCCTAATATTGGCTCATTACCCCTTAATTGGGGCATATTATATTAGTAATGTTATTTTATTTATGTCGTCTTTAGGCCATTAGTTGTAATTATACCTCCTAGTCTCCTATATATACCAATGAGACATTTTCATTTTGAATCACCTTGTACTTGAACATTTAAGTGGGGTAAAAGGAGGTTTCCCCCTCGAAGAGGATTATTATCTGAAATTATCTCTTTTTCAAGGCATTGAGTACCTTTCCTAAGTTTTTTCTATGCTATATTGATGTTTGGTTCTTAACATCCAGTCAGTGTTTTCATTCAATTTCAAAAATTTGACTCCATAGCCCTGAGTGTCCTTCCTCTTCTTGGCTAGAAAATTTATAAAAACCCCCCAAAGAAAAACCAAATATAGCCATTGATTGCCAAAGAAATATCAAGTGACATGAGAGAGCCCTCTTTGAGCTGAGCAGGTTAGAGCCCAACTCTAAATCTGGTTGAAACAATTACCTATGTCTTTTGTCTATCAGCTGGACAAAATTTACATAGTGCTACCATTCCGGTGCTATTGTCGGGATGAAATTAAAAAAATTTCCCTGGGAAAGAACGACATGGTTGATTTCTAAGGTCTGAGAGTAGCAGACACTTAGGCGCATATCAGTTGTATTCCTGCTCTGGCGAATCCACACATCAAAAATCAATTTGAAGGTGACTCCACTCTCAATGCAGAATCCAGCTTCCAAAACATCATTGGCAACTCCACTGCCTGAAGATGAGATCCCTTAACAGAGGTATGAAAAGGCATCATGGAATAAAACAAGTACTTAATATTGGGTTTCTTCCAAGACGTTATATTGTTTGTTGTAAGTTACCTCTATTCCTTTCTTGAATATGCCAGACAATTTTTTCTTCATCTACTACGTGCAAAAGATGATCATGATAATCTTGAAATTACATATCCTCCTCTTAATATTATACAAATATCTTCTCAGTTTATTACTGATTTTGATAAAAATCCCCCATCTCAACCATGTGATGACCATGACCAAGTTGATGAGCCTCATGAAACCAAGGCTGATATTGCACCTCATGTACTTGATCCAACACTCTCCAAGATTCATCACAGATACATACCCTTAAAATTACCCTACATCCTTCATGATTTTCCTCCTAAGCACTATGAGTACCTACCTGTGTTTGGTGGGGGACATAGTGTCGTCACAGCTGAAAAACACATCCAAGGGTTTGAGAATTTTATAGATCTGTTTGAGATTGACCATGATGATGTTTGTACGAGGGATTTCTCTCAATCCTTGAAATGAGATACCAAAGAATGGTTTAAACATTTGCAACCAGGGACAATTAGCTCATGGGAAGAATTGAAGAGTGTTTTTTCGAAGTTCTGGGGTAAGAAAAAATCTCTAGACCTGCAGCTTACAAAATTTCATGCCTTGAAGGGGCAAAGAAATGAGAGCATTTCCACATTCAGTTGAAGGTTTTCCAGTAATTATTATGATCTTCCCAAAGAAATTTGACCCACTGAAGTTGATTCCATGCTCCATTATGCCACTAATATTCACCCAGATTTGTCTTTCCTCCTGATGGAGAGAAGACCTAAGACCTTACAACAAATGTTCAATGATGGTCAGGAGATTCAACACAATATCCTAGCATGTGAATAGATTCAAAATGAAGGATTGGGTATCCCAGGACATGAGGATGAATATGAACAGAAAACAGTTGATTGTAATCTTGAGCATAGAGTTGATAATATCATAGGCCTTCTTGAAGTTTTCAATGCTAATGATTTTGAAAAAGATTGTATTCCACTTATTGAAAAAGGAGGTGCTAATTTATCTTCTAATCCATCCCATGATGAGCATGGAGTTGATTGTATCATATATTCATTTGTAGACAGTCAAGAAGATGAGTTTGCAAATCAGTCTGTTGAAGAGAAGGATGATGTTCCAAGTTTGTTCTTGTTAGATGACATTACATATGTTGTTGATTTTCATATATATGATGAATATGATGATGATTATGACAGTGACCTCCCAGAACTGTGTTGGCAGCCAACTCACTTTTTTCTATCGTCTATAAGCTGCCTACACCTATGTCTTGTAAACATAGAAATTTTGTCGCAATTTCGAATAAACAACACTTTCATTGCTTGCGACATTTCCACATTTATTTTTCGTCAAGTTTTCACGACTGTAAGCGTGAAAAATTCTCCTTTCGAAGTTGTGTTTCGATCATTATCTGAACTATGGTTATTACTTTTGTCATTTGCGCTTACCTTTTATCGATCGTTACACGATTGGCAATATCCTTTGATCAGTTCTTATACTTCGATTGATTATATGACTTGATTTTTTTGAGTTTGTAAGACATTGAGCATTTGGATTTTCATTTTATGACTTGCCTAATCTATTGATTCTATAAAATGCATGAGGGTTTTGATTAAATTTTTATATATGAATGATAGGATCCTTATGTTAATCTTTTATATTTGTTTGGCTTGTCAACTATTTGGAACCGTGGTTAAACTCATGAATCAATACATTAGCGCATATTTGATTTGTATGTTGGGTGTTTAAACACTATGGCATAGTGTTAAGTGCGTATTTGTATGCACGTTGATTTCGATCAGTTGTACACCTGAATTAATGGATGATCCACTATTATGAATTGAGCAACTATATCAGCGGTTGTACTTTGACCATAATTGTATTGCATGGCGGTAAATAACTCCACCACCTTCGCATGCTTGCGTTAATGCTTCCCCCCTTTGATCGTTCATTGTTTTTACACAGAATAGCTCTGCTCCTTTGCGTTGGTAAATTCGAACCAAACCCTTACCATGTGCTCGCACCATGGCCCCTGTCGTCCAAGCTGAACCCAATGGGAGCCAGGCCTTGCTGATGTTTGACAGTGCTCGTAGTGACCTCGAGGACAATGGGTGGCTTCAATTTTTACAAAAATTCGAGGGTTTTAACCTCTGTGTAACTCGACAATTCGCCATGACCTTTGATGGCTATCGAGCCAAGGTTGGCGATATTCAATTGCAAATTGACGAATAGTTTATCAGTCTTGCTACGGGTTTGCCTACCACTGGACAACGATGGTCCAAGAATTGAAAAGTAGAGGAGGTCCCTTGGACACTGCTCTTCCAGTCACGAATAATCACCTCCTGTGATAAAGGTTTACCAGTAACTATGCTCAAACAGCGTTGGCATGATTTATTGATGATAATCAAGCAGTTTATCACCTACGAAGGTCGATATGGGTTTGTTTTCTTACACCACCTTCATTTTCTTATGGTTTTTATGGGTTATGAGCTCAATATGCCCTATTATTGGCATAGAAACCTGTTTAAAATGTCAAATAAGTACAAAAGAAATCAGGTTGATAGTAGCCTTTTTCATTATGGGCTGGTTAAGATTATCGTTGCCTGTCATCTGAGTTTACACGGAGAATGTTGGAGTGATTTCCTTGCTCGCAATGATTTCGAGGATTCAAACCCACCACAGGTTGAAAAACCTATGGTGGCGAGGTCAAGGCTGTAACCCCAGTACCCTACAACATCCTGCTACCTAAACCCTTGGCCGACTCACCTATCGACCTACCCCACTTTGTGACTAAGGGTATTGAGATTGTCAAGCCTTTGGGAAAAAATCCTAAGGTGAAACCCACTGCAAACGATAAAGGGAAAAAGAGTGCCCATTTGATTTCACGAATGGCAAGAAATAAGACAAAACCTCATGTCGATCCAAACCCTATCGTGTTGAGTGAGGACTCCGATTCGGAAGTGGAGCGTTTCTTGGCTAGTGAATACCCCTATTCGCAAGGTCTGTGTGTCGAACCCTCATATGACTTTGTGTCAAACCTACCCCCCTGCCTACAGAACAACCCTAACTACCCAAGCATTAAGCTGCCTTGTGAAACCCCCGGTCATTTACCCAAACCCTCTCCTGCTCTATCTATACCAACAGTGTCACCCTGTGATCAATGTAATGCATGGTTAGAGAGGTATTATAATGATGTGCCAATTCTCCAGTCAAAGATTCAATCTTTGGAGGACCAGGTTGCACTGCTTACCCGTCAAAAGGCTAAGCTACAAGCCACTGATAAGAGACAAAGGACGACAGGCTCTATCTTGTTTAAAAATGTGGAATCGGCCACAGCTGTGGTGAACTCTAAGATGGCATAATTGGATAGCCTCATCGTCACACAGGTATGTTTAATATCAATCATTTTTGTAAATAATCTAAGTTTATGAAATGATTCGAATTTGGTTTTAAATAGCTATGTCACAGCATTGATTGGTTTTGTTACATTACATGCATTCTATTTCCAGCTTTGCTTTGACTAAACGGAATTTCGTTTTCCCAGTTTAACTTCCATTAGATTGTCGTCGATTTGATTGATTTTGGTATGGATTTGATTTGTTTGATTGAGTTAAAACGGATGCTCTGTTGGCAATCGAATTTTTTTATGCCTATTCAAGACAAATGTTTCTCATATCCAATTTAGAACGCAATCACATTTCGTTTTGATTTCGTTATAATGCTTGCGCTATGATTGGCAAAAATTTTGATATGGTTAACTGTTACGGTTTTATGTCCCATATGACTTTCGACCAACAGGAATACAATTCGGATCATTTCCAATGTGACTCTATACACCACACCCAAATCGTGAATGGATTCAATTCATAATGGTTATGCTAAAAACCCAGCCGGTTAATTCACATTGGTTCACTATGATTCAGTTGGATTCATAATGGCAATGGATACTCTGTTTGAATTTGATTTGTGAAACGAGATTTGATTCACGATTTATTTCTATATTAAACTCTGTCATGATCCGTTTGAAACTAATGATTTCGTTCAAACCACGATTATTGCCCAGTTTGCAATTACCATTTCTATCGATTTTATTAAGATTGTAATCACTATTAATCGATCTTGTCTGCTGATTGTGCAAGGATCAGTGATCGAAATCTATCACAAATTTGGTTGGTTTGATGTTTTTACGTATGATTTCATTTACATGTAATCGAAACAGTCTTTCTATCTTTGTCTTTGATTAAACGATATGAATCTTTTGCTACATCATTATAGCTATAACGAGTGGAAACTGGTTGCGTTGGATTAGATCGTATCACATACGATATGACTCATTATCGATTTCAATTGGATATGAAACAATCTTGTTACTGTTCGACCCGATTTTATGGTAACAGAAAAATAGAGTATTCCTACCCCTGTTTTCAATTGAATCACTTTTGATTTTGTTTAATATTGAATGATAAAATCATTTGAATCTTGAGTGATTTGTTTTAAATGATGATTGGAAGAAAATTGGTTTTGATTCTTTTAAAAGATTTGATTTGATTTTGATTCTGATCCTGTATGTTATTTTAGACTAGCTACAGAATCAGATGATTCTGTAGCTAAGTCTGTAGGATTAGATTTTTATTGTTTCGCTAATAAAATAACTTTCTAACTTGTTATTTTTGGTCTATTGCAGATAAATTCAAAATTGCATTGGATCTGATGAGCAGTTAGGGGATATTTAGATATTTTACTTGCATTTTGATTTCCTAGTTTAGTTGATTTTGGGGATATTGTCCCAGATTATGTAAACAGTTTGATACTATCCACAAGGAGGTTTTACCCTGTGGAAAGACTTATAAATACTTCTTATTTTTTGTAATAATATCATCCTCATTCGTGGGAGAACAAGGATATGGAATTTTAATACAGACTGAGGCAGAATTTGGTGTTTTGTTACAACTTTAGCTTCTCATGATATCAATATTTTGTTTCATGTTATGTGTATCAATGTGTATTTGGTTAACGACTACTTTAGCTATCATTAATCTTTTGCAAATGATATAATTTAATCACTGTAATCCATATCTGATTTCTTCTAGTATATAAAAACATAACAATTTCTTGATTTAGTTGTGAATGATAGATTTCTCTTCTTCATAAGTTGAATTATTAAATATGAGTTTTTGCATAACAGGTTTCCCTTATTGCAGAGATTTATAAATCATATAATTGTTATGATTTTTTATGTCTTGTTTGTCCTGTAAATAAACTCAAAGAGCAGCGCAGCCTATCATTTACGAAAAGCTTCTGGACCATCCGGTGTGAGTTTACTTCCTCCAACCAGCTTCGAAGTCAACATACACAGGGCAAACTTGGAGCGTTTCCAGGTCAGTTTGTCATTGATTTGTTTAGTATATTTGTTAGTATTTTTAGTTAGATTTATATGTTTAGTATATTAGATTGTTTAATTTTAGTAAGTTTTATTTCTTATTTATAAAAAATCAACAAAAACATATCTCGTTGTCTCAGGGCAGAAATCAAATGAGTTTTACAGGTTTTATTCAAATCTGCAAGTTGTAGATATTGTATATTTGTGAATAATTTGTAATTCAATTAGTAATTAGATAATTAATTAGTATAGTTAGTATAGTATTAGTTTGTATATATAGATAGTAGAATAGTTAGTTTGTTTTAGTAGTTAGTTTTATTTAGATTAGTTTGTTAGTTAGTTTTAGTTAGTTTTAATTGTTTTTTAGATTAGTTAGTTAGATTAGTTTTCTCTTTGGTTTTCTTGAGACCTTAGAGCGGCCAACGAAGCCAGTAAACCCGTCAGGGTGGTTCATTCCAAACGGCTTGGGTTATTAGACAACCCCAGACTGGTTCCACTCTCTCAGTTGACGGACGATCAGTTTCGCCCGTCAACAAATGGCGCTAGAAGGAGGGCCCAAACTTAATTAATGGCACGAGGTGGTCGCAAGACTCCTCCACCCCCTAATTGCTCACCTATAGTGACTAGAATCCGTTCACTTTAGAATATTCCCCTTCAAACAACAACTACTTCAACCGACGATCCTTAGATCGCAGTTGAGCCAGCAACCCCTAATCCTACACGTGGTGACCTACAAGAGATTGTATGCCAATCTCTTATTAAAACACACAGTGCCTTAGCTCGTATTAGGCAACCAAACCGTCTGTGGGGTCAACCTTTGGACTTATCTGATATCAGAGAACAATTAGGTGACACTAACCTCACTGTGAATCCCATAGATCCAATCATAAATCCTGCTGCAGGAGGATCTGGGATACCTCCTTCACCAACTCCCTCATCTCCTTCCTCTTCTGGAGGAGATTCTTCTGACGAAGGCAATTCACCTTCTCAGCCTTCCACACCCACTAGCCCTATGGAAAATTAGAACAAACCTGCTAGACCCTGGCTTGATCAGGATGATGTAGCTGTACCTGGAGCCCAACACCCTTTACCTAAGCACCCGGAGAAATGGCTTCCCAAGTTTGATCCTGATTCAAAACAAATAGCTGAAGATCATATCAAAAAATTTATGTTA
>SNQJ01S0027083.1:0-26384 GCA_010110895.2 Picea sitchensis | reverse complement strand
TTATTGACCCCGAAAGGACTCAAGTCATCACCAAACTTCCCCCACCTACATCCAAAAAATCCATGCAGTCTTTCTTAGGCCAAATTAACTTCGTGAGAAGATTTGTCCCCAGCTTCTCCGAAATGGTCAGACCCTTGCAGAACATAATTAAGAAAGACACCCAATATCACTGGGGATATCCAAAAAACCAAGCTTTTAATGCAATAAAGAAGGCCATAATAGACGCTCCGTCTCTCATGAGCCCTGACTTCTCTCAATATTTTACACTCTATACTTTGCCTCTGATCGTTCCTATGCCGCCGTCCTAACTCAGAAGAATACTGAGAACAACGAAGTACCCATCGCCTTTATGAACTCTACTTTCAAAGGTGCTGAACTTAACTACCCATTGGTCGATCGACAAGCCTACGCTATTTTCAAAGAAGTTAATCATTTCCGGTCCTATCTTTTGAAGTCAAAGACGAAAGTCATTGTCCCCTACCCTGCCGTGAGGAACTTGTTAGTGCGGAAGGAGTTAGGAGAGAAGAGATCCAACTGGGTCACCTCCTTGCAGGAGTATGAATTAGAAATCACCCCAGCTCAGATCGTGAGAGACCAAGGGTTGTGTAAGTTGGTTGTTGATTCAGAAACTGGACAGCAAGAAAATAGTAATAAGTCAAACCTAGGACAAAGAGATCAAAGCCTAATCTGTTGCACACAAAACCTCATNCACTAAATGAAGAGTGTTGAGACTGAAGTCTGCCTCCTTTCATTTAGTTAATGGTATACTGTTTCATTAGAGTTTTGACGGCGTACTGATGCGTTGCCTTGAAAAAGATGAAGCAGAAAAAGTCTTGCTCGAGTTGCATGTAGGAGAAGCTGGTGGCCACTTCGGTGGTGACACCACTGCTCATAAGGTTCTGAGAGCCGGTTATTACTAGCCCACGCTTTTCAGAGATGCCCATGCCTTATGTCGTAAATGTATCATTTGTCAGAAAGCATCAGGGCGGTCACAAAATCCAGCCTTTCCCTTGCAACCCGTGTCAGTGGATTCTCCTTTCCAGCAATGGGGCCTTGATATCATAGGTCCTATTAACCCTCCGTCCTCGCAACAACACAAGTATATTGTGACAGCCACGGATTACTTTACTCGATGGTCTGAAGCTGTTGTGCTAAGAACTGTCAACACCAGCCAGGTAATTGCCTTCCTAAATTCGAATGTCATCACTCGTTTTGGTATCCCTGATTGTCTGGTCTTTGATAACGCTTCATACTTTTCTTCTCTTGAGATGACTGAGTTCTCTTTAGAAAAAGGAATTAAGTTGAAGTATTCTGCTAGTTACTACCCCCAGGGCAACGGCTTAGCTGAATCGACAAACAAGAACTTGATCAAAATCAAGAGAACTGTGTCTGAAAATCACAAGAATTGGCACAATGCACTGCTGAACGCACTATGGGATGACAGGGTAACACCCAAAGCCGCTATAGGTAACTCCCCCTTTTTTCTTGTTTATGGCAGGGAGGCTATTCTGCCACCTCACATTCTTCTTCCTTCACTTCAGTTGTCACAAAAAGTCCAAGAAGAAGATTTTCCCCCTTTAGAAAGCCGCATTAACACTTTGATGAAGTTGGCAGAAGTAAGAGCCCAAGCTAAGCGTAAGTTAGATCAACATCAACAATTGATTAAAAGTTGTTTCGATTCTAATTTTGCTTCTGATAGGAATTTTGAAGTAGGCGATCTCGTCTTGAAGTGGGACAAACCGCACAAGGGAAAGAGTGAGCACACCAAATTTCAAAACTTATGGCTTGGACCATTTTTAATTGCTGAAAAGTTGGGTCCTAGTTCTTTTCGATTGCAGAATATCGAAGGGCATCTTGACACCTACCCAGTGAATGGCCAAGCCCTGAAAAGATACTTTGCTTGAAAACTACCCTTGTATACAATGTATATATGTTTTCTTTTATTTTGTTCTCTCGTTTTCTTTATGTTTGATTTTGATTTGAATTTATCAGTTTTTGTGTTTTTGAACAATACACATACCTGTATACTGAGCTATTCAGATAAAGACGATTAGAGATTTTCTTCACTTAAATAACTTCTGAAAAATATGTACAAACATCAATGATATATTGCTGAGACTGATATCTGTGATGGAAAATTCTGTTTCTTGAAAGGAGTTTACTGATTTCAATCTCTGAGAAAAGTTTGTCATGATCATCTATTATCTTTTTACGTTGTCCCTTTTCCGTAAAGGAATGACTCAAAAGACGTCCCCCTGTCGTAAGAAGTTGTTTTATAAATAAAACATTTCTGGATCTGAATAAAGGATAGTGCTAAAAATTCTGATGAGGTCTAAAAAATATGTTAAAATATATTAAATTTTTCAGCGTCACCCCGCTTAGCTATATACATTTGAAAAAAAAAAAATATGAATAAGAGCTGTGGGAAGTGCTTGTAAACCCACCAGGATGCTGAACAGGTCTGCTGGCAGCGGGTAAATGCAAGCATGGTGCCAAGACAACTTCGTCGGGGTACTGAACAGGCCCGCTGGCAGCGAAGCAATGTCGGGTATATGAAAATTTGTAAAAAAGAAAAGAAACCTCTTTAATGTCCTTTATTCTGATACAGAACTTCTTAACAGGATACAGATATCAGAGTGGGTTAAATGGCAACCCTGTCGAGGCTATGGATGCCTGCTGGCAGCAGTGGCCATGCCAACAGTATTGAATATTTTATCTTTAATATCATGACTTGTTGATCTTAAGACTATTATTGGTTTTCATCTTTTAAAACACTGCTGGGAAAATGATTAATGATGATGTTAGTACGATTTTTTGGTTGTTATTTTTGGGTTTGAAATTTTTCTTTGTTGTCCTAAACCTGAATTTGTTTCTTTTGACAGAGATAACTGCTTCTACCAGTGTATCGCCATTGTTGGCAGCCAACTCACTTTTTTCTATCGTCTATAAGCTGCCTACACCTATGTCTTGCAAACATAGAAATTTTGTCGCAATTTCGAATAAACGACACTTTCATTGCTTGCGACATTTACACATTTATTTTTTGTCAAGTTTTCACGACTGTAAGCATGAAAACTTCTCCTTTCAAAGTTGCGTTTCGATCATTATCTGAACTGTGGTTATTACTTTTTTCATTTGCGCTTACCTTTTATCGATCGTTACACGATTGGCAATATCCTTTGATCAGTTCTTATACTTCGATTGATTATATGACTTGATTTTTTTGAGTTTGTAAGACATTGAGCATTTGGATTTGCATTTTATGACTTGCCTAATCTATTGATTCTATAAAATGCATGAGGGTTTTGATTAAATTTTTATATATGAATCATAGGATCCTTATGTTAATCTTTTATATTTGTTTGGCTTGTCAACTATTTGGCACCATGGTTAAACTCACGAATCAATACATTAGCGCATATTTGATTTGTATGTTGGGTGTTTAAACACTATGGCATAGTGTTAAGCGCATATTTGTATGCACATTGATTTCGATCAGTTGTACACCTGACTTAATGGATGATCCACTATTATGAATTGAACAGCTATATCGGCGGTTGTACTTTGACCATAATTGTATTGCATGGCGGTAAATAACTCCACCACCTTCGCATGCTTGCGTTAATGCTTCCCCCCTTTGATCGTTCATTGCTGTTACACAGAATAGCTTTGCTCCTTTGCGTTGGTAAATTCGAACCAAACCCTTACCATGTGCTCGCACCATGGCCCCTGTCGTCCGAGCTTAACCTAATGGGAGCCAGGCCCTACTGATGTTTGACAGTGCTCATAGTGACCTCGAGGACAATGGGTGGCTTCCATTTTTACAAAAATTCTAGGGTTTTAACCTCTGTGTAACTCGACAATTCGCCATGACCTTTGATGGCTGTCGAGCCAAGGTCGGCGATATTCAATTGCAAATTTATGAACAGGTTATCAGTCTTGCGACGGGTTTTCCTGCCACTGGACAACGATGGTCGAAGAATTGCAAAGTAGAGGAGGTCCCTTGGACACTTCTCTTCCAGTCACGAAAAACCACCTCCTGTGATAAAGGTTTACAAGTAACTATGCTCAAACAACGTTGGCATGATTTATTGATGATAATCAAGTAGTTTATCACCTGCGAAGGTCGGTATGGGTTTGTTTTCTTACACCACCTTCGTTTGATTATGGTTTTTATGGGTTATCAGCTCAATATGCCCTATTATTTGCATAGAAGCCTGTTTAAAATGTCAAACAAGTACAAAAGAAATCAGGCTGATAGTAGCCTTTTTCATTATGGGCTGGTTAAGATTATCGTTGCCTGTCATCTGAGTTTACACGGAGAATGTTGGAGCGATTTCCTTGCTCGCAATGATTTCGAGGATTTGAACCCACCACAGGTTGACAAACCTATGGTGGGCGAGGTCAAGGCTGTAACCCCAGTACCCTACATCATCCTTCTACCTAAACCCTTGGCTGACTCACCTATCGACCTACCCCACTCTATGACTAAGGGTGTTGAGATTGTCAAGCCTTTGGGCAAAAAGCCTAAGGCGAAACCCACTACAAATGATAAAGGGAAAAAGAGTGCCCGTTTGATTTCACGAATGGCGAGAAATAAGCCAAAACCTCCTGTCGATCCAAACCCTATCGTGTTGAGTGAGGACTCCGATTCGAAAGGGGAGCGTTTCTTGGCTAGTGAATACCCCTATTCGCAAGGTCTGTGTGCCGAACCCTCGTATGACTTTGTGTCAAACCTACCCCCCTGCCTACAAAACAACCCTAACTACCTAGGCATTAAGCTGCCTTCTGAAACCCCCGGTCATTTACCCAAACCCTCTCCTGCTCTGTCTATACCAACAGTGTCACCCTGTGATCAATGTAATGCATGGTTAGAGAGGTATTATAATGATGTGCCAATTCTCCAGTCAAATATTCAATCTTTGGAGGACCAGGTTGAACTGCTTACCCGTCAAAAGGCTAAGCTACAAGCCACTGATAAGAGACAAAGGACGATAGGCTCTATCTTGTTTAAAAATGTGGAATCGGCCATGACTGTGGTGAATTCTAAGCTGGCGTAATTGGATAGCCTCGTCGTCCAACAGGTATGTTTAATATCAATAATTTTTGTAAATAATCTAAGTTTATGAAATGATTCGAATTTGGTTTTAAATAGCTATGTCACAGCATTGATTGGTTTTGTTACATTACATGCATTCTATTTTCAGCTTTGCTTTGACTAAATGGAATTTCATTTTCCCAGTTTAGCTTCCATTAGATTTTCGTCGATTTGATTGATTTTGGTATGGATTTGATTTGTTTGATTGAGGTAAAACGGATTCTCTGTTGGCAATCGAATTTGTTTATGCCTATTCAAGACAGGAAATGTTTCTCATATCCAATTTAGAACGCAATCACATTTCGTTTTGATTTCGTTATAATTATTGCGCTATGATTGGAATTTTTTTTGATATGGTTAATTGTTACGGTTTTATGTCCCATATGACTTTCGACCAACAGGAATACAATTCAGATCATTTCCAATGTGACTCTGTACACCACACCCAAATCATGAATGGATTCAATTCATAACGATTATGCTAAAAACCCAGCCGATTAATTTGCATTGGTTCACTATGATTCAGTTGGATTCATAATGGCAATGGATACTCTGTTTGAATTCGATTAGTGAAACGAGATTTGATTCACGATTTATTTCTATATTAAACTCTGTCATGATCCGTTTGAAACTAATGATTTCGTTCAAACCACGATTATTTCCCAGTTTTCAATTACCATTTTTGTCGATTTTATTAAGATTGTAATCACTATTAATCGATCCTGTCTGCTGACTGTGCAAGGATCAGTGATCGAAATCTATCAAAAATTTGGTTGGTTTGATGCTGTTACGTATGATTTCGTTTACACATAATTGAAACAGTATTTCTATCTTTGTCTTTGATTAAACGATATGAATCTTTTTCTACATCATTATAGCTATAACGAGTGGAAAATGGTTGCGTTGGATTAGATCGTATCACATATGATATGACTCATTATCGATTTCAATTGGATATGAAAAAGTCTTGTTACTGTTCGACCCGATTTTATGGTAACAGAAAAACAGAGTATTCTTACCCCTGTTTTCAATTGAATCGCTTTTGATTTTGTTTAATATTGAATGACAAATCATTTGAATCTTGAGTGATTCGTTTTAAATGATCATTGGAAGAAAATTGGTTTTGATTCTTTTAAAAGATTTGATTTGATTTCGATTCTGATCCTGTATGTTATTTTAGACTAGCTACAGAATCAGATGATTCTGTAGCTAAGTCTGTAGGATTAGATTTTTATTGTTTTTCTAATAAAATAACTTTCTAACTTGTTATTTTTGGTCTATTGCAGATAAATTTGAAATTGCATTGGATCTGATGAGCAGTTAGGGGATATTTAGATATTTTACTTGCATTTTGATTTCCTAGTTTAGTTGATTTTGGGGATATTGTCCCAGATTATGTAAACAGTTTGATACTATCCACAAGGAGGTTTTATCCTGTGGAAAGACTTATAAGTACTTCTTATTTTTTGTAATAATATCATCCTCATTCGTGGGAGAACAAGGATATGGAATTTTAATACAGACTGAGGCAGAATTTGGTGTTTTGTTTCAGCTTTAGCTTCTCATGATATCAATATTTTGTTTCATGTTATGTGTATCAATTTGTATTTGGTTAACGACTACTTTAGCTATTATTAATCTTTTGCAAATGATGTAATTTAATCACTGTAATCCATATCTGATTTCTTCTAGTATATAAAAACATAACAATTTCTTGATTCAGTTTGTGAACGACAGATTTCTCTTCTTCATAAGTTGAATTATTAAATATGAGATTTTGCATAACAGGTTTCCCTTATTGCAGAGATTTATAAATCATATAATTGTTATGATTTTTTATGTCTTGTTTGTCCTGTAAATAAACTCAAAGAGAAGTGCAACCTATCATTTACGAAAAGCTTCTAGACCATCCGGTGCAAGTTTACTTCCTCCGACCATCTTCGAAGTCAACATACACAGGGCAAACTTGGAGCGTTTCCAGGTCAGTTTGTCATTGATTTGTTTAGTATATTTGTTACTATTTTTAGTTAGATTTATATGTTTAGTATATTAGATTGTTTAATTTCAGTAAGTTTTATTTCTTATTTATAAAAAATCAACAAAAACATATCTCGCTGTCTCAGGGCAGAAATCAAATGAGTTTTACAAGTTTTATTCAAATCTGCAAGTTGTAGATGTTGTATATTTGTGAATAATTTGTAATTCAATTAGTAATTAGATAATTAATTAGTATAGTTAGTATAGTATTAGTTTGTATATATAGATAGTAGAATAGTTAGTTTGTTTTAGTAGTTTGTTTTATTTAGATTAGTTTGTTAGTTAGTTTTAGTTAGTTTTAATTGTTTTCTTAGATTAGTTAGTTAGATTAGTTTTCTCTTTGGTTTTCTTGAGACCTTAGAGCGGCCAACGGAGCCGCCAAACCCGTCAGGGTGGTTCATTCCAAACGGCTTGGGTTATTAGACAACCCCGTACCGGTTCCACTCTCTCAGTTGACGGACGGTCAGTTTCGCCCGTCAACAAACTGCCAACTGAATTTCCTCTATCAGAAAATATTCTTTTTCAATAGTATAATGAGGGAAATCATCTTACATATCACAGTTACAGAGAAAAGGGTACTGAAATAGCCGAAGGAAATTATTTTCCTTTATTCTTTGCTTCATTTAAATTGCTGAAAGAAAATGCTAAGATCATCATTGAAACAAGGGAAAGTATGTTGATGCCAAATCACACTGATTCACTGAGACGATTTGACAAGGAAGTGAAACCATTGGTCAAAGAGGAATCTGAAAAGAAGTGTTTTCAACAACCTAGAGAAATGGAAAGAGGTGCATATGACGGAGGTAAAGAAAATGAAGAAGATTTTGATTCAGGTGCAAGAACCTTGCCATTGTGTTTTTCTTCTTTCAAATTGTTGAAGCAAGATGTCAGTAATGTTCCAAATAAAAAATGTTCCATATATGATGTTGAATGTCCAAAATACAGTGGACTTGCAAATGAAAACCATCTTCCATTATGTTTTTTGTCCTTTCAATTGTTGAAAGAAAATCATGAGATAACAGAGGAAGCAAAAAAGTTTGACTGCAATGGCACTGCTTTACATGGGCAAATTGTTATCAGTGAGGGAGATCAACAACCTTCATATGCATTAAATGGTCATGTGGATGATCACATGGAAGGATATTTCGGTTCAGATTTGCAGCCTATGCTCAACTACCATCTTGAAATTGAAGATGAAGTTGATCAAGAGATTGTTATTAAAGGCCATTTTCCTTCTCCTGAACTTAATATAGATACCCTGCAAGATTTCTAGCAAGACGAAGTGTTTCAAAGTTGTCTTTCTTCCTCTATGAATGATGTGGTTGTTCAATTTCTAAGTGACCTAGACAGAGACGAGGATTCTGAAACTGCATATATAGAAACTGCAAGCAATGTACAAACATATTGCATGGAGTTCCAGGAAAGAAACAAAATGGTTTATGCCCGTTTTCAGTCAAAAATACAGAAAATTAATAAAGAGGCAATTGTTTTATTTGATTCACTTGAAAATTATGGTTTTGGTAAAACATCCATGAGAACTCAGGAATATAAAATGGTTCATGTTTTCAGCATTCCACATTTGCAAGAATATTATGAACAAGAACTTATTCCCCTTAATTCATCTATAATCCAAGATAACAGTCCTCAAGCAAATTTCTAGAAGGTTAATAAAACCAAACCATAATTGTTTGATAAACAAGAGGATAGTCTTGATACATATAATTTGGTTGTCATATCCAAAGATGTTCAAGGATGTATGAATTTTTTTGTTGATATGCATGGAAAAGTGGACAAAAACATTGCTTCCATCTCATTTGAAAATGTTCTCAGAACAGAAGAAATAGAGAAAGAAAAACAAACACTTATGAAAGAGGCTAGTCTTTATGTTTTTGTTCATCAAGAAGAAATGGTTTTTCATGATTTTTGTGACCCTGTGGCATGTTATATGGGGATTTTTAACAACCAAAATTTAAGTCTTAGGATGGATTGTAAGCTTGGAGATGAAGATAATGACAAATCAACGTTAATATTGGATATGAGTTGTTTTACACCAGTGGTTTCTTTTCAGCCAGTGCTGACTTCTGATTCATGAGGGTGTTACTCTCAGCAGTCTAAGAGGATTTTTCAACCTCTTGATGGAAATCAACAGAGTAAGTCGCATGAAATAAATAATACGATGGAAAGACTGAAACAAGACTACAGTCTTCTGCATATGTTGGAAGATCCATTTTCAATTTTACTAGAAAAAACAGACAGTTCCAATATTTTATAAATTCTAAGAGTCAAATTCATATATAAATTCTTAAATGAGTTGTTGGTAAATAGGCTTTGGAGAAATCATGTGCACAGTAAACAAACAGTAGATGAAATGTTGGCATGGTTGCATTGGCATTTTGATTTCACCTGACTAGCATAACATTTGAGTAGTTAGTATAGGTAGGTGTGAATAAGCTTGATGATCAAGAATTTTCGAGTTTAGATTCCCAAATAAAGTATTCAGTTAGATTTTTGAAGTATATACAACATTCAGTCTCCATGTCAGACCATGGCCCAATGGATAAGGCACAAGGTATATTGTTCTTTGCTACCTTGTAGGAAGGATAGCATCCCCAGTTGGAGCCCATGTTATCACTATAAAAAAAATTATATGGAGTCCCAGCCTTGGGACTTAACAGGAGACTAAATCGGTGTGGAGGAGCGATAGACTAGCAGATGAAGCCATATCTAGCGGACAGGGATAAATATAGCGAAAAGGCGAAGTCGATGGGATCGACAGGTCACAGATCATGAGCGTTGTTGATCGACGGTCGTGGGACATATCGGGTGGAGAAATAGCACACTGGTTAAACTCTTGGAGGAAGGTTGATAAGAATACTGGTGTTTTGTTCTGAGGGCACGTGGCACCACCAGATGCATATTAGGGAGAAGAGCGGGTAAGACTAAAACCAACCAAGCCCACCCCGATGTCATGTGTCAAGATATCATTGAAAGTGTCAAACACAAAGATCACATGTGGAAAGGGAAGGTTGACAGCCCATCAAATCACCTCAGGACAATTGTTCGGGTACTTTTCGTCCGTGCGACGTCGGTTAAGCGTCGCCATAAAACTGATTCAAAGGCTCATCATTTGAAGTTGATAGTCAAGTATGATAAGCCATGATCCTTTCTAGTACTTTCGTCAGTAACCTATGATTGGAACTCAATGACGACTGTCATTCAAAACATGGATGAAATTACTCTGTTTTTGGAAATTAACGTTTCATTCCTAAATGGGGTAATTACAAACCAAATTTTCTTTCTAATTCCTATGTGGCTAAGAGAGATAAGCTCATGCTTCTGGAAAACTAGAGAGAATGGATAAGACAAACCAAGAAGCTTCCAGTGAACCAGGATATTCAAATAATATGACAAATTTATCAGTGAAGAAAAAAGAGAAGCTTGTCGCATGAATACTGGCGACAAAGTTTCACACGAAGCCTGTAGAAGAGCCAGAAGCAGATAAAGAGGTCATATTAAATCCCATCATGAAGGATTTAATCATCAACGGATACATAGATGAGCACCACACGCAAGCTACCAAGAGGAAAAGGAGCAAGTGACAGAAGATAGAGGTTAAATATGAGATGGTTGAAAGTGTTGGAGAAAACCAGCTTGCTTGGCTTGACACTTTAAAAGAAGAAATTGTTAATCTAAAATATCTTTCAAGATAAATTAAGTATGTTTCATAGAATTTTGTAATAAACATGTGGCATTCAAAGCGAAAATCTCAAATATGTCAGTTTTGTATTGTAACGTCCCCTAGAAAATAGGAGTACAGTTGTTGTACATTACTCCTTCTTTGTAACTGATGTTTATTTTTGGTATTTTGGGGAAGACAATTCGTTCTGAATCCTGGATGTAATTTATCTATATATACTAGTACAAAGATAAATGAATGGTTGGACTTACCGGAGAGGGGCATTCCCTCCTAGCAGGAGGACTTTGTAACTTTCTGGAGCCGAATTGAATATATGCAGAAGCTTTTAGAAGTCTCTATGAAAAGATTCTAATGGTGGTGATATGAGTTTTGTCTCCTTTCATAGTATGTGTTTCCTATGTTCTTTAATTCCATTTGCACTATATTATGTTTAAATTGGAGAGTTAAAAAGCTCAAAATTCATCTTATGATGCTCTCAGCTTAAGAAAATTAAACTATGTGTATTTCTTCTTAACTAATTCAGAATTCATTTCATTAATGCTCCGATGCAGTTACTTGTTTTTCCCCTTTCCTCTTAGACTCTACAAATTTCAATTTACAAATCAGATTCATTGCCTCATTTATCCTTTATCCTCTGGAGAGTTCTATTGGCCAGTCAGTGTTTTCATTCAATTTCAGAAATTTGAATCCATGGCCCTAAGTGTCCCTCCTCNCCCCCCAAAGAAAAACCAAATCTAGCCATTGATCGTCAAAGAAATATCAAGTGACATGAGAGAGCCCTCTCTAAGCTGAGCAGGTTAGTGCCCATCTCTAAAGCTGGTTGAAACAATTACCTTTGTCATTTGTCTATCAGCCAGACAAAATTTACAGAGTGCTAACAATGTCAACTAAAGAGAATATTCTCCAGGGGGAATATTGTCCCCTAAACTTTAGGATATTGAATAATGACTAATAAACATAGGAAAAACCTTAGGACCTTAGGAAAAATAAATCCTAGATGTGTGTGAAGTAACTCCAACATATGTGTGGTCTCAACCTATGACAATTCTACCCATTTATTGATTGAAAAGTGGTATCCATAGGGGATTTTCCTAATGGATCACATAGGGTGGTTGTGGGTGGGAAGTACTTGTGGTACCCGATGAAAATTTTGAATCCATGTTTTTTTTCACCTGGAGGGTACCTATATTCATGAGGGTACTTGCACTAGTAAGGGTTGTTACATGTGAGTCATTGTAACTGTATCTTGCACCTTCGCTAACCAAATCTTAGGATTTGACATACCCCAAGGCTTGTTTTTCGAAAGGCCCCTTTGTCTCAAGGTTTACCTATTGATAGCCTATATTTGGAAGGTTTGTTATCTATGGTTTCAGTGTCTAGTTGGCTATACTAGGACATTTTTTTTCTTGGATAAAAAATAAGTTTTCACTATGTTTGACCAATCTCTTCACTAGCTATGTAGACAACGAGGAATTTCTCCTAAGGGGGGAGATCCACCAACTATTAGGAGAAAAAGATTTTCCACAATGGATGAAACAACATGGTAGCCTTTGAAATCCACTCAATAGATTCAGAGGGGAGTGACCACATATAGATCGAAATGGTTTACAAAATTCCTCGAAAAAATTCAACCCCCTTTTGACTGGGGCTTTTGACCTTGTTATTCTTGGTGTTCCTTTTCCATATTTCATCCATTCTCACCTAGATTCAAGAGTGATTTTTTTATCCAGCATGGGAGGACCCATTCTCTCATCATTGGCATAATCAGAAGAGTCTCTTTGACCTCCTCCTTTCCATCCATGAGTGGGATAGGTTCATCCACTATCATGCCTAGTAGATTTGGTTTCTCCATGTGGTAAACTCCATCGATTACATCTTTTCCTTCCACATGTTTTCCTATAATTAGTTTTCTCACTAAATCCATTCTAGTGCCCACATCTGACTTTGTTTTTGGTGTGGGGCATGGCCTTGAATTTTATGTTGGAGGCATATTTCCTTCTACCTCTAGTATCCCTATAAGTAGTTTGACAATACCTAATGTTAGTTTCCCATTTAGTTGGAATACCAATTTTGGATTTGGTCATATTCCCAATGTATTTCCTAATGTTGGGGTATTAATGTCTCTAGGGGCTCATATGTCCTTGGGGGAACTTATGACTCAAGAGGTCGAAGTTTCTCTAGGGGTAGTAATATGGGGGGACCGTGTTGGTAGCGATTATATAATTATTATTTTTATAAGAAGCCTACACAGGGTCTATGAAATTTTATTACTCTTCATGAGAATTTCCCTAAATGACAGTTGTAAATCGTCGCATTTTACCTATCATCTATTCATGCTTTGTTTTCATGAGTGTAAGCATGAAAAATTGCAACTATCGTTACTATTTTGTTTTAAAATTTCAATGAAGGAAAATGGTTTATTTAATATGGAGTTCAATTCTTTGCCAGGAAGGTATCACCCTGTCAACTCATAAGCATGACCAAGAGATTGATAGACTTGACAAACGAAAGACCCCACCATTTGATATTGTTTGTATTGATTTCGGTTTGATCTTTGATCACATTTATTTCACAAAACTTTTGATTATTCATTTACCCAACTTTGTAATCAAAATATGATGCGCGCACTTATGTTTTCTGAGTACTTTGGTCCTAGCATGTACTCAATACCAAGGTGGCATATGATGTACAGGTTTCCATTACTTCTTAGCATGATCTCAAGTTTCACAAAATGCTTCACACGCATTTTGATTAAACACCCTGCCCATCGTTTGAATCATTACATCATGTATTGTTAAAGCTCGAGGCTATGGCTTTGTTTCGTTTTTGCAAACCCTACCTATGTGTTGTGTGTTAACTACCCGTTCGTTCAGTATGGATCCAGTGGTAAGGGTTGAACCGAACGACATCCAAACCCTGCTCTCATATGATAATGCTAGGGAAGATTTGGAAAGGAATGGTTGGCATATTTTCATCAAAAAGTTTCAGGTTTTTAATCTTCAGGTCGCCCAAGAGTTTTCCTTAACATTTGATGGTTGTAGGGAAAAAATTGGTGATGTGCAATTGGAAGTAACCAAAGAGTTACTAAGTCAAGCCACGGGATTGCCAGCGTTTGGTCAGAAATGGTTCAAAAACGTGAAAGTGGACGAAGTCCCTTGGACTTTACTGTTTACCTCACAAAAAATAACCAGTTGTGATAGAGGTATGCCAATCTCGTTCTTGAAAACTAGGTGGCATGATTTACTTGCTGTAGTGAAGCAATTCATCACATGTGAGGGACGATTCAGACTTGTTTTCCTATATCATTTATGCCTGCTTATGAGTTTTATTGTTTTTTCGTTGAATATGCCTTATTACCTACTCAGACGTCTATATAAAATGGGGAAAATATTTAGGAAACAGAGGTCAGATTCAAGTCTTTTTCATCATGGCCTGATTAAAATCATCCTCATGCATTAGTTATATTCACAAAATTATTGTTGGGATTCGTTCATTACACGAAATGGTTTTGGTAACCCAGAATTGGAAGAAGTAGATAAGCCAGTCATTGAGGAAACCCTTGTGAACCCAACGATCTCTCTTCCACCTCTCCAGGCTTGTTATTTTTCCCCTAATAGAAAACCCTCGAGCTACCCTAAGGTCATTCAATAGGACATTCAACCGGTTACACACCCAAAGGATTGTATTAAAACTGTGAAGAAACCTATAGGAAAGAAGTTAAAAGGTAGTGTTGATGTCAATTTCAAAAACAAAAGAGTTGGTCGGTTAATTTCTCGAAGTCTTCGAAATAAAACAAACTCCCATGTAGTCCCGATCAGCATGATTGAAGTAAGAGAAATCTCAGACTCAAAAATTGATAAATTCCTTACTGAAGAAGACCATGTGTCATTCGGGCTATACCCTGACCGACCCTATAACTATGTCGATAATTTGCCTCCTTGTTTGAAAGATAACCTAGAGTTCCTTGGTATCCATCTCTGCAATAAATTTGCTATCCATATGGATGGTTCTCTGATCCGTAATCTTGTTTGTTCTAATGAAAACACCTCATAGTCACAATGTGATGTATGCCTATCATGGATCGACAGATACTATACCGATGTCTCGTTTCTACACTCACGAGTCAACTTTTTAAGAGATCAAGTTGATATGTTAACAAATGGAAACAACAGACTTGAATCCATCCTCCAAGGGAAGGAGAAGCATTTGAAAACTACAGGTCATGTGATTTTCAAAAACGTAGAGGCAGCTACAGCTATCGTTAACTCCAAAGTTTCTTGATACGATTTGGTTTTATGATTAGAGGTATGATTTTGTTGGCATGATTGTTGTCATTCTTAAATTAGGATATTTGGTTTGATTGAATAAACTATTTTTATTATTAATATTAGCCTGTTTTATTTATTCAATAAAATGAGATTGCATTTGCTATTATAACTAGCTACAAAATCGCAAGATTCTGTAGCCAGTTAAGAAAAATCGAATTGTTTAATTTGATGACAGAAAACATATTTGAGATCTTCCTATTTTCTTTCATTTTCAGGATAATTAAGTAGCCCGTGATTTCAAAAATGATATGAGTCACTTCTGAGATCTCCCAGCCTTATCTATTATCTATTTTGAATAAACAGAATTAGACTGTTGGTAGTTTTTTGGTATCTAGTGAAATCAGGGTGGTTGCATCCCCCTTTATTTTTGAAACCAATTTGATCTTATGAACAAGAAACAGTTATGTTTCCTGAAATCTATATAAACATATCATTTTGTAAACATTGGATCATCTTGGCCTGGGGCAAGAGTATGGGTGTTTTTATCACAGACTTGAATGGAACAGAATGCACCTTACAGCTTTAGCTTTTCTGTATGATGTTTAGATTCAAGTTATGTTTATGTTGAATTGATAATAGATTGTGATTTCTTTCGTCGTCATGATTTATTACCAATTGACATTATTCATTTTTATATGCTACCCATATCTTATGCTTCAGATACAATATATACACAGTGATCATCTATCCAATTTAAATTAGGATATTCATCTCTAATTTTTGTTGAATGTTTACATGCAAGTTCTTACAGGAAGATTTATCTCGTCGTAATTACTTGTAAATCATTAAATCACTGTAACTGTGTCCCTTTTATGTTATGTTATCAAAACTCAATCTCCAACGCATTGTTTCACTTTTGTTCGGAACAACCTTACGATCCGTTGCAGGTTTACTTCCCAGATAAGGTGGTTGGATATTCCCTATTGAAAAGACATTGGATGCGTTAATAGGTTAGTCTGTTATTTTATTTCGTTTGTTTGTTTATTTTAGAAGTTTTATATATATGGTATGATTTCCATTACCTATAATTTTATGTTCGATTAAGTAGTTTAAAATTCGATTTCATGAATGTATACATCCAAGAAAATAAACTAAAAAATTAAATAGTGTTTTCACTTTCTTTATTATTGTTATTAAAAGAACCGATTTACTTTTGATTTTTACGCACAGTTTAGATTAAAGGCTAGTGTTTGTATATATTGTATGTAGAATTATTAAACATATATTATTAAAAATAAATTGTACATATGTATATATGTAATAGCATATATGTATGTATATATATATATATATATATATATATATATCTAAATGTGCATATAGATTTTAGTGATTGTTATTTATTTAAATTATTGTATTTTCTTTGGTTATTTTTCTCTTTCTTTAGAATTTAGATCATTATGAGGCGGCTAAACACAATGGGGTGAATTAATCCAAAGCGTCTTGGAGTTCATTAGGTAACCCGGACTAGATTCCTCTTCAGGTTGACAAATGGTCCAATTTAAGCTAGATCGGCAAATGGTGCTAGAAGGAGGGCCTGAAAATTGTTAATGGCATGAGGTGGTCGTAAGTCTCCTCCACCACCTACCCGCTCTCCTATAGTAACTAGAAGTCGTTGAGACAACAACATTGTCCCTCAAATAGCAAACATCAAACAACAATCCTCGGATCACCGTTGAACCGGTAACTCCAAACCCCGCAGGAGGTGACATACAAAGTGTTCGTCAATATAGATTTTAGTGATTGTTATTTATTAAGTATTGTATTTTCTTTAGTTATTTTTCTCTTTCTTTAGAATTTAGATCGGCCAACAGAGCCGCTAAACCTGTCGGAGTGAATTAATCCAAACGTCTTGGGTTAATTAGGTAACCCCAGACTAGATTCACTCTTCCAGTTGACAAGCGGTCAATTTCGCCCGTCAACAAATGGTGCTAGAAGGAGGGCCTAAAAACTATTAATGGCACGAGGAGGTCGCAAGATTCCTCCCCCACCTACCCGCTCACATATAGTAACTAGAAGTCGTTCAGACAACAACATTGTCCCTCAAATAGCAACCACATCAAACGAAAATCCTTGGATCACCGTTGAACCAGTAACTCCAAACCCCCCAGGGGGTGACATACAAGAAATTGTTCGTCAATCCCTCATAAGAACGCACAGTTCCTTGGCCCATATCAGACAACTAGGTCGGCCTTTGAGCCAACCATTAGACTTCTCTGATATCAGAGAGAAACTTGAAGGAACTGATCTTATCTTAAACCCTACGGATCCAGATCATATCCTCACTCCTGCAACAGGAGGATCCAGTATTCCACCATCACCGCCCCCTTCATCTCCTTCTTATTATGGAGAAGAATCATCAGACAAAGGTAGTTCTTCATCCTGACCTTCGACACCTCCCACACCTATGGAAAATCTAAACAATCCCACTAGACCTTGGCTCGACCAAGATGCAGTGGCCATACCTAGTCCCCAACATCCTTTGCCTAAAAATCCGGAGAAATGGCTTCCTAAATTTGACCCAGACTCCAAACAGATCGTTGAAGATCACATAAAAAAAATTATGCTAGACATTAGGCTCCGTAGTGTTGAGCATGAAGACGTAGTGTGCATATTCTTTCCCTACACCTTTGAAAGCAATGCCTCTACCTAGTACTTTTCCCAACAGCCCCACACCATCGTGTCATGGGATAAATTTGAGTCCTGTTTCCTTGAGAAGTTCGGAGATGAAAAGTCTCCTGAAGTTCTAGTCATGGAGCTTTCTAGTTTAAATATGAACCCTAAAGAAAAGACAAAATACTTTAATCAAAGGTTCCTGACACTAAAGATCTGAATCCTCACGGATTCGATGCCTATCGAAAATCTTATTGTCACATACTACACGAAAGCCTTACATCAAAACATAGCCATTTGGGTAAAAAGGTCCAAGAAAGCCACATTGTTCGAAGCCTTCGAAGAGGTGAGTCAAATCGAGAAAGATATTCTCAGCCTAAAAGACAATACCTGTAATGAGGTAGAGACTAGTTCATCCTCCAAGAAGAAAATCAAAATCCTTCCTAGACCTCCCCAAAACAAAGCTCAACCAGAGAGTTCGAATCTAGAAAACTTACAGAAAGTCGTTCAGAAGTTATCTAATCAAGTTATAGATTTTAAAAGGTCAGCTGAAGAAGATTCTTCGAGCAAAGGGCCTTACAAACCCCCTTTTAGGAATCCTTTTCCCACAAATCGACCTTACTCAAATTCTGAAGGCCTGAATCTAGAAATCTTACAATTTGCTATTCAAACGATCCTAGAAGCACATGATAACTTGATTCCTCCCGAGATTCCTGAAGAAGTAGCTGAACAAGAGATAGTAGAAGAAGACGAATCCTCCCCAAACATTTTCAGACATTTTTCCGATAGCATTTTTCAAGCTAATTTTGAAATAGTGCATCCTTACAATACCAGGAGCAAGAAAACAAATAAGTGTTCTTCTGAAATTGCAACTAATGTGCCTCCAAAATATTCTAAATCAATTGAGACTAAACAGAATTCGGAAAACACAAGTTTAGATTATGATTTGATTGAGGATCTAAAAAAACTTAGGGCTAACATTCATGTTTACGAATTATTAAAATTCCCTTTTCTTTTGCAAAAGATGCTGCAGAATATTGCGGAAAACAACAAAAACAACAATCCGAACAGCAACAAAGTTGCTAAAAACAACCCCAAAACACCTCAAAAGGTCTCCGCCAAAACAACGTCAAATCCTTCTAATAAAAGAGACATTGCTGTAAAAAGTGTAGATAAACTAGTTTCAGGGGTTGCGATTAAAAAATAACAAACTTCTGTTGTTAATACTCACAAAAATGTCCCTCCCTTTTTGTTGACTTTTGAAATTTTCAATAGGAATGTACATAATTGTATGGTAGATTCAGGTGCATCATCAAACGTAATGTCGTGGTCTGTCTGTCAAAAAATTAATGCCGAAGTTCAACTGTCCAACTTGAAAATTATCCATCTTGATCGAACCAGTGTTAAAGTGATAGGCGAATTAAAAAATGTGCTTATCAGATTATCATCTAATCCTAAAGTCCATCAAGTAATTGATATCATTGTTGTAGATATCCTAGAAGTATATGGTTTGTTTTTAAGTAGAGATTGGTCAGAACAATTACATGGCTATTTTACAACGGATTGGTCTCACTTGTGGCTGCCTGACAATGGAAAGCCTAACAGAATCAAGGTAAATCGTGAACGTTATCTTAAGTTCACGGTAACTGATTTAAATGATCCCAATGAACCATTCACTTCTTCTGCCAATTCCCATGAAATACAGGGGATGGACACTTTTTTCGACAATTTGATGGTCGAAACTTCTACCATCACTGACCTGGAACAACAATCTGAAATTATGACATGCACACAGTCAACAGCCTTCTCTCAGTGGTCACATGCACTTGAAAAAAATCAAATATGCTCTCTTTACTTCGATGGGTCAAAATCTAAGGAAGGAGCTGGTGCAGGGTGTGTGCTCATTGATACAGCAGGTAACAAGACTTTGATTGCTTTCCGGTTAGAGTTCGAATGTACAAACAACATGGTCGAATATGAGGCACTTCTGCAATGTCTCAGAAAAGCACTAGATTTAAACATTTAGAATTTGACTGTTTTTGGTGATTCAGAAATAGTGGTTAGACAGGTAAAAACTTCTATCCATTGTTTATCTCCGCACCTAAAAATATATCAAACTGAGGTATGGAATTTGATGAACAATTTTTCTGCATTTAACATAAATTCTATTCCTAGATTGAATAATTCTCAAGCTGATTTGTTAGCTAACGTCGCTTCAAAACTTTTTCCTGCAGAAGGCCTATCTCCGAATGCATTTTTCGTCGAATTGTTGTTCAGACCATTCGTCCCGGACAACATCACAAATTGGAGAGTCTTTGATGACGATCAATAGATCATCAGTTTTCTACATATGGAAGAAACTTTCTAGGGTGCAGTGATCGCCGAAGGTACCCATGACGAAAATCTTCGTGACTTTACAGTAATACTAGATCCGAGATCCCTGGAATCTACATTGAACATGGTAAACTCTATCCCAAAATCTGTGGTTAGATTAGAAAATTTTTATGATATTCATGATAAGTTCATAAAATCAGTGAATTGTAAAACGAATAGTTGTTCCTTGACACATGAAAAAGTAAATTTGGGAACTAAAGACAATCCATAATGCATTAATTTGGGGTTGGGATGTTCTGAGCAAGAAAAGGTAGCATTTATTAATCTATTTAAGGAATTCGAAGACGTCTTTGCCTGGTCATACGACGACCTTAATACTTTCGATACCAACATCATACAACACATTATTCCCATAAAACCCCAGACCCAACCTTTTCAACAGAAGCTAAGAAAGATGCACCCAAAAATCGAACCAACAGTCAAGAAAGAATTAAACAAACTCTTGAATGCTAAAATAATCTTCCCAGTAAGGCATACACAGTGGGTCTCTAATCTTGTCCCTGTGAGGAAAAAGAGTGGTGAAATCCAACTATGTGTCGATTTACGAAATCTTAACCGAGAGTCTGATAAATACAACTACCCTATCCCTCCCATGGAGTAGATCCTTCAATAGGTATCTGGTTCTGAAAGATTATCCTTGTTGGATGGTTTTTCAGAGTATAACCAAGTCCTTATGTCTCCCCCAGACCAACTCAAAACTACTTTCCATACCCCATGGGGCACCTATGCTTATAGAAAGATGCCCTTTGCGATCATAAACGTCGGTGCCACTTTTCAGAGAGCGATGGATATTTCTTTTCATGGCTTAATCAGTCAATCTGTAGTAGTCTACCTAGATGACGTCACTGTCTTCTTAAAAAATAAAGGAGATCATCTAGCTCATCTAATATCTGTCCTACAACGATGTTGTAAGTACGAAATTTCTTTAAATCCTAAAAAATCTATCTTCACGGTAGAACAAGGTAAACTCCTCGAATTCATTGTATCAAATGAAGGGATGATAATTGATCCGGAAAGGACCCAAGTCATTTCGAAACTGCCTCCTCCCTCGTCAAAAAATTCCATGCAATCTTTCTTAGGAAAAATAAACTTTGTTAGGAGATTCGTCCCCATCTTTTCAGAAATGGTGAGACCATTACAAAACTTAATAAAAAAGGATGTATAGTACCATTGGGGACCTTTAGAAAGTTAGGCTTTTGACTCAATAAAAAAGGCTATAGTAGACACTCCTTCTTTAATGAGCCCTGATTTTTTGCAAGACTTCACCCTCTACACGTTTGCCTCTAATCGGTCTTACGCTGCTGTCCTAACCCAAAAGAATGTTGAAAACAACGAAGTCCAAATAGTCTTTATGAGCTCACCCTTCAAGGGAGAAGAACTTGATTACCCAGCAGTAGATCAATAAGCTTATGCTATTTTTAAAGAAGCAAAACACTTTCGATCTTATCTGTTGAAATCTAGGATGAAAATCATTGTCCCTTACCCTGTTGTCAGAAATTTGTTAGTACAGAAAGAACTAGGCGAAAAAAGGGAAAACTGGGTTACATCCTTACAAGAATATGACATATAAATCACCCCAGCACAATATGTTAGAGGTCAAGGTTTATGCAAGTTGGTTGCCGATTCAGCTATAGGATAGCAAAATGAAACTGATATGTTAAATCCAGATCAGCACCATCAAAATCAAATCTGTTGTGCACAAAAAATTGTTAGTTCCTGGTACGACGACATCAAATTTTGTCTTATACACGGATAATCTCCCCATCACCTTGATCCCAAAAAAAGGAGAGCACTAAGATTAAAATTTGCTTCTTTTCAGATGATTAATGGTATTTTGTTTCGCCAAAATTTCGATGGAATACTTATGCGTTGTCTTGAAAAAGATGAAGCAGAAAAAGTCTTATTGGAATTACATGTAGGGGAAGCTGGTGGGCATTTCGGTGGAGACACCACCGCCCACAAAGTATTAAGAGAAGGTTATTACTGGCCTACCCTTTTCAAATATTCTCATGCCTTGTGTTGCAAGTGTGTGATTTTTCAAAAGGCATCTGGACGGATACAGAAACCAACATTCCCTTTGAAACCAATTTCGGTAGACTCCCCTTTTCAGTAATGGGGCTTGGATATTATAGGACCAATCAATCTGGCATCCTCGCAGCAACATAAATACATCATAACAACCACATATTATTTCACCAGGTGGTCCGAGGCTGCCCCATTAAAAGCTGTAAATACTAGCCAGGTAATATCCTTCCTGAATTCAAATATTATCACTTGTCTCAGTATCCCTGAATGCCTAGTATTTGACAATGCTTCCTATTTTTCATCTCTTCAAATGAGCAATTTCGGTCTGGAAAAAGAAATAAAATTAAAGTACTCTGCCAGCTATTACCCCCAAGGCAATGGTTTAACAGAATCAACTAATAAAAATGTGATCAAAATTATCAAGAGAACGGTCTCCGAAAACCATAAAAACTGTCATAGCGCACTATTGAACGCAATATGGGCTGACAGAGTAACTCCTAAAACTGTTGTGGGTAATTCACCTTTCTTTCTCGTTTACGGCAGGGAAGAGATTCTTCCACTGCATGTCCTTCTTCCATCTCTGCAGTTATCGCAGAAGGTACAAGAAGAAGATTTCCCTCCCTTGGAGAGTTGGATTAACACTTTGCTAAAGTTAGAGGAAGTAAGGGCTCAAGTGAAACAAAAATTGGATCAACATCAACTCATCGTTAAAAATTGGTTTGATTCCAATTCTGCCTCTAACATAAATTTTGAGGTAGGCGACCTTGTCCTTAAATGGGACAAACCTCATGAGGGAAAAGGAGAGCATACTAAGTTTCAGAACTTGTGGTTGGGACCTTTTTTGATTGCTGAAAAACTGGGTCCCAGTTCTTTTCGCCTGCAAAATTTAGAGGGACAGCCAGATGCCTTCCTGGTGAATGGCCAAGCTCTAAAAAAATACTTTACCTGATGAGTCTCCCATACACCCTTTGTAAATATTTTCTGTTTTGTTTTACCTACTGTTTGTTTTTCTTTTCTGGTTTGTTTTGGTTTTCATTTCTGCTTATCAGTCTTTCTTTTGAAACACACATGCCTACACCACGGGCTAGCTCAGACAAAGAAAACATAAAAAAATTCTCCTCGAAAATAAATGTTGAAGGTTGTCGAAACATCAATTGTTGTATTTCTTTGATTGTAGCCCTGTTAAAAGATGACTTTGTGTTTGAAAATCATTTTCTTGGTTTCAATCTGCAATTGAAAGTATTCACGACCATCTATAAAAATATTTTTACGCTGTCCCTGTTCTTTAAGAGAGAAACTCAACTATATCTCCCTGTTCTTGAAAGTCAGTTTTATTAATAAACTATTTCTAGATCTTGATGAAGGACAGCTCGAAAAAATTTCAAGGTCTGTGACATATCAAGAAGTGTTAAAAAACTGGAATTTTTAGCGTCACCCCACTCTATTGAATATCTTTAAAAACTATAATATAAACTTTCAGAGATCTGTGGGAAGTGCTTGTAAACCCACTAGGACATTGAACAAGTCTGCTAGCAGCAGGTAAATGCATGCATGACGCCAAGATAACTTCACTGAGGTACTGAACAGGCCCGCTGGAAGCGAAGCAATGTCAGGTAAAATAAAATTCTCAGATATGGATTTTGTTTTGGCCTTAAAAGTCCTTCGTTCTGATCTGAAATTTCTTGACAGGATACAGATATCAGAGTGGGTTAATTGACATCCTTTTCGAGGCTATGGACGCCTGCTAGCAACAGCGGCCCTGTCAACAGTATTGAATATTTTAACTTAACATCGTGGCTCTCTTTTGCCAAGATTATCACCATTTTTCATTTCTTTAAAAATAAAAGTTGTCTGAAACCGGACTGCGTTATGATTATTTGAGATGTTCAAATAGATTTTCGGTTGTTTTCAATTCGAAGTTTCTCAGATTATTCTAACTTGAACTCATTCATGTGATAGAGATAACTGCTTCTCCCAGCATGTCGCCATTGTTGGCAGCGATTATATAATTATTATTTTTATAAGCTGCCTACACAGGGTCTATGAAATTTTATTACTCTTCATGAGTGTTTCCCTAAATGACAGTTGTAAATCATCGCATTTTACCTATCATCTATTCATGCTTCATTTTCATGACTGTAAGCATGAAAACTTGCAACTATCGTTACTATTTTGTTTTAAAATTTCATTGAAGGAAAATGGTTTATTTAATATGGAGTTCGATTCTTTGTCAGGAAGGTATCACCCTGTTGTGTTTTTCACCCTGTCAACTCATAAGCATGGCCAAGAGATTGATAGACTTGACAAATGAAAGACCCCACCATTTGATATTTTTTGTATTGATTTTGGTTTGATCTTTGATCACATTTCTTTCACAAAACTTTTGATTATTCATTTACCCAACTTTGTAATCAAAATATGATGCGCGCACTTATGTTTTCTGAGTACTTTGGTCCTAGCATGTACTCAATACCAAGGTGGCATACGATGTACAGGTTTCCATTACTTCTTAGCATGGTCTCGGGTTTCACAAAACTCTTGACACGCGTTTTGATTAAATACCCTGCCCATCGTTTGAATCATTACAGCATGTATTGTTAAATCTCGGAGCTATGGCTCTGTTTCGTTTTTGCAAACCCTACCTGTGTGTTGTGCGTTAATTACCCGTATGTTAAGTATGGCTCCAGTGGTAAGGGTTGAACCGAATGGCATCCAAACCCTTCTCTCATATGATAATGCTAGGGAAGATTTGGAAAGGAATGGTTGGCATATTTTCATCAAAACGTTTCAGGGTTTTAATCTTCAGGTCACCCAAGAGTTTGCCTTAACCTTTGATGGTTGTAGGGAAAAAATCGGTGATGTGCAATTGGAAGTAACAGAAGAGTTCCTAAGTCAAGCCATGGGATTGCCAGCGTTTGGTCAGAAATGGTTCAAAAATGTGAAAGTGGAGGAAGTCCCTTGGACTTTACTATTTACCTCACGAAAAATAACCAGTTGTGATAGAGGTATGCCAATCTCGTTCTTGAAAACTAGGTGGCATGATTTACTTTTTGTAGTGAAGCAATTCATCACATGTGAGGGACAATTTGGACTTGTTTTCCTATATCATTTACGCCTGCTTATGAGTTTTATTGGTTTTCCGTTGAATATGCCTTATTACCTACTCAGAAGTCTGTATAAAATGGGGAAAAGATTTAGGAAACAGAGGTCAGATTCAATCTTTTTCATCATGGCCTAACTAAAATCATCCTCATGCATCAGTTAGAGTCACAAAATTACTGTTGGGATTCGTTCATTATGCGAAATGGTTTTGGTAACCCTGAATTGGGAGAAGTAGAAAAGCTAGTCATTGAGGTAACCCTTGTGAACCCAAAGGCCTCTCTTCCACCTCTCCAGGCTTGTGATTTTTCCCCTAACAACGAACCCTCGAGCTACCCTAAGTTCATTCAATAGGACATTCAACCGATTACACACCCAAAGGATTGTATTAAAACTATGAAGAAACCTACAGGAAAGAAGTTAAAAGGTAGTGTTGATGTCAATTTCAAAAACAAAAGAGCTGGTCAGTTAATTTATTGAAGTCTTTGAAATAAAACAAACTCCTGTGTAGACCCGATCAACATGATTGAAGTAAGAAAAATCTTAGACTCAGAAATTGACAAATCCCTTGGTAAAGAAGACCTTGTGTCATTCGGGCTATACCCTGACCGACCCTATAACTATGTCGATAATTTGCCTCCTTGTTTGAAAGATAACCCAGAGTTCCCTGCTATCCAGCTCTGCAATAAATCGGTTATCCATATGGATGGTTCTCTGATCCGTAATCTTGTTCGTTCTAATGAAAACACCTCACAGTCACAATGTGATGTATGCCTATCATGGATCGACAGATACTATACCGATGTCCCGTTTCTATAGTCACGAGTCTAGTTTTTAAGAGATCAAGTTGATATGTTAAAAAATGAAAAAAACAGACTTGAATCCATCATCCAAGGTAAGGAGAATCATTTGAAAACTATAGGTCATGTGATTTTCAAAAACGTAGACGTAGCTACAGCTATCGTTAACTCCAAAGTTTCTTGATACGATTTGGTTTTATGATTAGAGGTATGATTTTGTTGGCATGATTGTTGTCATTCTTAAATTAGGATATTTGGTTTGATTGAATAAACTATTTTTATTATTAATATTA
>SNQJ01S0027082.1:90090-104932 GCA_010110895.2 Picea sitchensis | reverse complement strand
AACCAGCCACAGCCCCTTTCAAGTGGGGTTGGGATTCCAACCATTGGGTCCCATAGATGTTGCACTTCCCCTTGCGGTCACCTCGACTGACTCATCTCCTTCTCCAACTAAAGCTGAAAAAGCCACCTAGTTCATTGAGCGGATCCAGCACATCTGCCAACAGGTCCAGGATATCCTACAGGAGTCCAATGACAAGTACAAATAGCGTCACGATCAACATTGGGTGCCGCATAAGTTTCAGGTGGGCGACAAAGTTTGGTTGCACTTGTAGAAAGAACGCCTTAGAGGATCCCATCGAAAGCTTCACCCACTCTGTTATGGACCGTACACTATCACCAAGGCCATGGGGGATAATGCATTTGAGCTCAACATTCCTCCTTTCCTTGGCATGCACCCACTGTTCAACGTGGATCTCCTTCGCCCTTATTTTCCACCATTATTGGACACCTTAGAAGTAGCAGAACAGCTGACACCAACAGATATCAACCCCGACTGCATAAAACAGGCATCCAATGATCATATTGTGGATAGACAGATCAAGGTCACTCGACAACAAAGGATCCAGCTTTATCAAGTCGTCAAAGCAGGGCAGCTCCTGCACCAAGGCAAGTGGCTCACCCGGGGCCAAATTCAACAGAAATTTCCTCATCTAATGGGGGACCTCAACGCAATGGAGACCATTGCTTCCTAAGGAGGGAGGATTGATCCATATGGATATTGGTGGCCACCCACCTTTTCTAACAGGCTCAAAACAATTTTCTAACATTTTTGGCAATTTACTATTTTTAGCAGTTTTAACTTCTGGGGCCATTTTGAGGGCCTAAATGAATTTTTTTCGGTATTGATCTCCTCAATGATAGACAAAGGCATGATTGAGCCCCCAAAATGAATCTCCTCGACAATACCTTTCCAACGGTCTATCACACGCCTAAAATGGAGATCGTATGCAAAAGTTACGACCCCGGGAAGTTGATGTACTAACTTACCCAAACGGGGCTCACACGACTTTTGGCGCTTCATCTCCTAGGGTTAGGTTTTTGGATGTCTGGGGTTTTTGGCATTCTTTCTTATTGTAAAAATGCCTTCAGAGCCTCATTGTAACCTTCTTCTTGTGAATGCACGYTGTCGTCACATCTCTTCTCAAAGATAAGCYGCCACCATTCCAGCAATCTTATTTCCGCTACATTTTACAGTTTCAGCTTATTTCGTTATTGAATAGAAAACCAGTTTTACTGTATCTCTGTTATTTTGTGTTAAGCACCTGTTAATAATCTGTATTCATTTTGTTCTGCTCATAAAATATGGATCATGGATGTGGATGGAAAACCATGGATACTTTAAGGCTTCTTTTTGAAGAAGACTTCTTCTAAAGTCACACTGAACATGTGTTGTTTTTCATTGTTGATACCATGGATAGATACTTTATCATCTTCAATGGATCATATAATTTAGGATTAGCTCTCTCCTAATCCTTTCTTCATGCATGAATGCATGCTCTTCTTTTGGAAATATATAATCGGCTCCCCCCATCTAACAGAGTTTGCGCTTCCATCTGCATCCTTATTGCCTTCTGCAAAGTGTCACAAGTATTTTTCCAATTTCCTCTTGATTGTTGAATTATTTTTGTCTTTACTTCTTCTAGGTTTCTTCATGATTGATTCTGATTTTGGCTTATCTTGAAGCTATTACTTATGTAATAACTTTCACATGAATTGTTAGCAGGGCTTGTTGATGTACTTCATCCTTTCATGTGTATTTCTTAACTTGTAATCATCGTGATAGCAATCCTTATCTCTTTTTTTCTTCCATAGATATAGTTTCTCTTTGAACATCTTAAATAAGTATGCAAGATATGTAAATAAATTATGTAAACATGGTATGTACAAGAACTATGAAGAGTATTGTTACCTTGTCTTAGAAGAAGAAGTTTGTTTTTTCATGCTTGGTCTTCTTTGAGGGTTCCCTTTCTTCGGCAACTGAAGCTTCGTGTGTTTCCTTCCTTTTCTTTACCTTGGGACAATGATTCTTGTAGTGACCATATTTTCGACAGTTAAAGCATTGTATTTTTGACATATCTTTCTCTTGATCTGGCTTCTTCCTTGAGCCAAACTTCCTTTTATTCCTGAAATTCTTGAACCTTGTTGTGAAGGCTTGATCGTCATATTTCTTTTGGGGTTTCTCTTTTGCACTAATCCTTGATTCTTCTTGTGCACAACAAGTCCAAAGTTCTTCAAATGTAGGATACTCCTTCCTTATGTTCATGCTTGCAGCAAATGCATCCCATGTCTTGGGAAGACCATTGAGTACTATATTTACCAGTTCCTTCTCTGAAATGATCTCTTAAATAGCTAGTAGTTGATCTCTTAACTGGGAGATACTCACAAAGTATGATGGTATGTTGTCATCATCATTCATTTTCATGTCACAGAGCTCATTCTTCAGACTCATTACTTGCCCAATGTTTCTGACTAAGAAGAGTTTTGTTAGGGCATCGTACATCTTCTTAGATGAGTCAAGATGGGAGATGTAGGGTATCAAGTGGTCTTTTATAGAATCCACTATGATACTCATGGCATTGATGTCATTGTCTTTGAACTTCTCCATAACTGCAACGTTCTAGGGTTCCTTCTATTTTCCTTCTTCAAACTCAGGCTCCATAATCTTTCCTTTCACGATGTCTAACACTTTATTCTTGGCAAGGATGAGGTCAATCCTTGTCTTCCATGCTCTAAAGTTAGAATCCCCTTCTAACTTGTTTTTTGACTTCATGGAGTAAGTCATAATTGCTTTGACTTGGTCAACCCTTGATTTTGACCAAAAACTGAAACTTGATGTCTTAGCTTGTTGAGAGTACCAGGAGGTGCGCTAGGCTAGGGTGCACTAGGCTATCCAGAAATTAGGTCTATCTCTTCACTTAAGGTGTCTCAACGAGAGGGTTAGGGTTTTGTTACTGCAGCAGAAATTGGCTGCAACTGCAACTGAGAAAATCCTCTCAATCTATCTTCCAGCGGTTAGACTGTCTGAAGATAGTGTGGGCCCATAACCTGTTAGAATATAATGGATGTGCTTGTTTAACCATAGACAATATAGAAATGTTGTCACCCAACCATAGGCCAAAGCCACCCTCGAGCACCTTAACCTTGACATAGAATGATTCTGGAATCAAACCCTAGGCTTAATAGCCAAGCAAGGTGGTGCACCTCTCTCCAAGGATAGCGCACCAAGAAAGAATAACCAAAATAGGCCAAACAGAAAGTCCAAACCATAACCAAGAGAGAGTCCAAGCCAAAACCGAAGTATGCTAGTTGCAGCAGCTGCAACAACATCTCTTCTCCAAACTTGCGCACAAACTGGACAACTGGAGTGCGCACAAGTGTGCTTCTGTAGTTTTGAGAATATTGGCCAGAATGAAGATTGGCCTCCTATATTTATACTATTTCTAGCAGACTGCCTGGGTCGACTTCTCATTCCGGGTGCTAATTTACTTAGTATATAATATTTTCCTTTAGTCGGCTTCTTCTCTTGGAGGCTAATAACCTAAGACAAATCATTCTCTTGAGCCGACTTGTCTTCTAGGGTCACTAGCCAACTAATTAGGGTTTCTTCTTGCTTCCCGAAATATTCTATTCTTGTCAGGGTTACACGTGGAGGTAAATACCTCCCGCAGCTACCATAATATCAACACTTGTGGCAAGGTGGGAAAGCCAATAGAAAAAAATACGTCTTGTAAATTGCAATGTTGTATGTGCACCATTATAGCAAGGGTGTCTAGTGATTAGAGAACCACACTTCATGAATTTTGTGATTGGAGAGAAAAAACTTTGAATACTAGTCTAAGGTTCCCTTGCATGATGGAAGGATGTACTCCACAAAAATATATGTCTAGAACTTAGCTACTAAGACCAGACTCCTCGATCCTAGAAACAAGAGGCTCTTCTTATATCGTTACAACTATCCAGTGAATATTTGATCTTTTGATATCTTGATACGTATCTATCTCCTCGTCGTCCACATTAGGAAAGCTTCCACTTTCATACATTTCATAAATCTAGTTCCACTCTAAGCAGCCCTTTAACCCAGTATTATAAGTGGTATTTGAGAAGAAAGTTGAATTAGGGATTTTCTCATTGTCATACTCTTTATCTTATGGATCTTCCATCTTGTGTTTCTTTCCATTATTAGCCATACTTCCTTCATATGCCATAATTACATAATAAGTCACAAAACCTTAGAATAAACTTAAAAGAGGAATTTACTTCCAAATACATTCATATGTTGGGGGTTTAACCGATTAACAAAACATAAATGTGTTTTGGAGTTAAGAATATACTTCGCCAAGTCTGTTGTGATAATCTCCAAGGTGCGCAAAGGGTTATTACTTTTAGAAATTTAGGTATGAAACTAAGTGAAGAAAATAGAGTAGTCTTTGAATTATTTAAATGAGCGCCATAAATTTCATTTGATGCAAGGTAGTTTATTCTTGATTGGAAAATTTAATGTGAAATTTTGAGAAAATCAGTAAAGCTATTGGAAATTTAAATCTTCGTTAACGTGTGAAAATCTGGCCAAAAGGAGAGTTCCAAATATCTGAGATTCAGGCTAGAGAGATATTTCAAAATGATCAACTAGCAAATATAAGCATAGGTTGTATAAGGATCAATCGACTCCAGTCGTTAATCAGACGAAACAAACATGTGCTAACCGTCGATTTCATTTCGAATAATCCTTAGTCATTGCTTCGCATTTTAAAATGTCTATACCACATGTAGTGTGGGAATTCATTGTCAAGGGTTTATATAGTTCAAACCTTCCCATATAACTTGTGCTTATTCAGGGAAAGAATGGAACTCTTCGCGGCTAGCGAGTAAGTTAAGATTTTGGTCATGGTTACCATGGATTTGGGATCCGGATATCCAAGAAATTGATCAAATAAACATAAATTAAAAACTCATATCCAGATGCCAAGTAGGATAGACACATCAGATGACATGTCACCCAAACATAGATTCCACATAGGAAAACCCATAGACCATGTAAGCATCTATATCTGATATAGAGGTGAGCTAACGCTTGACGTGGATATCTGATATCTGGGATTTCTAGACATCTGGAATTTGGGATTTCTAAACATGAAATATAAAGAAAAAGTTGGATCCCAAATGCCAAATCAGAAGACATGTCAGAATCCATTTCACGTGTCATGTCAAAAATAACAGATAAGTTGTCATGTCATAAAAGATAAGTCCGATGACATGTAAGTTTCCAAGTCAAGGACCAAAATGAATGCCATGTCGGAATAAAATGACAAGCAAAGCTCATGATCGGAGGAGGAAAGTATTTCTAGGTAGACGCTTGCCTATATCTGATTGGACTTCAAAAAAGGTTTGAATCTAGAATCTGGTTGAGTCCTTTGGGGTTGTTATAAATTAGTGTATTGCAACATTGTCACATTTGTTGATCTGGACAATTCTCTCCATGCTAGCCTCTCTCTATCATGCTATCTCTATCATGCTAGCCTCTCTCTATTGTTCTAAATTTGTAATTCACAACTTACTAAGAGATGTTTGACCCAAATACTCAACATGAGGCATGTTGAAGTATTCAATAATGTCAATAGCAAAATACAAAAGTTCATAACAACATTCATTAGAATCATTGATCCATTCCTCGACGTACGAACTAGTATTAGACCAGGTAGTTAATGAATTTTGAATTTGAGTGAGATTCAACAACATCATAATGATCTACTAAAATTCTCTAGTAGAAATCCAAAATGAAGAGCAAAATAATGCTCAAACATGTTTTGATAAAATGTAGCCTTGGGAAGAAAAGAATGGTAAAGCACCATAAAGTATTCCACAAATGACGAGTAAGGAAAGGATTTAAATTCAAAATTCATTAACTACCTAGTCTAATACTAGTTCGTATGTCGAGGGATGGATCAATGATTCTAATGAATGTTGTTATGAACTTTTGTATTTTGCTATTGACATTATTGAATACTTCAACATGCCTCATGTTGAGTATTTGGGTCAAACATCTCTTAGTCAGTTGTGAATTACAAATTTAGAACAATAAAGAGAGGCTAGCATGGAGAGAATTGTCCAGATCAACAAATGTGACAATGTTGCAATACACTAATTTATAACAACCCCAAAAGACTCAACCAGATTCTAGATTCAAACCTTTTTTGAAGTCCAATCAGATATAGGCAAGCGTCTACCTAGAAATACTTTCCTCCTCCGATCATGAGCTTTGCTTGTCATTTTATTCCGACATGGCATTCATTTTGGTCCTTGACTTGGAAACTTACATGTCATCGGACTTATCTTTTATGACATGACAACTTACGTCATTTGTGGAATACTTTATGGTGCTTTACCATTCTTTTCTTCCCAAGGCTACATTTTATCAAAACATGTTTGAGCATTATTTTGCTCTTCATTTTGGATTTCTACTAGAGAATTTTAGTAGATCATTATGATGTTGTTGAATCTCACTCAAATTCTTGTAGGAGTCTTCTTGAATATGCTTCAATTTGGAATTAATAGACAAGAATTTTGACCTGAAAAGTTCCATATGACTTTGATCATCTTTAATATTTTTTACCTGTTCCTGGAGATGCTCATAAACTTCCTTCAATTGCAATCCTGGTTTCTCATGAAGCATAGTTACCTCTTTTAGGTGTTCCTCCTTCATCCTTTCTATTTCTCTCTTATGTTGATCTTCAAAAGTAGCAATCTATAGATCATGTTGTTCCTTGAGTTGATTGATCTGATGTTGTTGTTCTTCTTCTAAAAAATACCTCTCATTGCATAATCTTCCTTCCAGAAATGTTACTTGTGATTTCTTCTTTTCCAAATCCCTTCCAAGTTCATTTATAGTCCATGCATTAGCATTAGTAAAATCCCCTAAAGAAAAAGTTGTTTCTATATCATTATTTTTTGGTTCTTGTCTTATAACATTCCATACCATAACTTTCCTTGATAACTCTACCTCAGCTCTTTCCAGTTTTATCTTCTTTGGTCTTCCTTTAATAATCCATTTTTTAGAACTACTAAAGAAATATTCTCTAATAGACAACACAATTTGTTCTATTGGTTCCAACTAATCTAAGTCCAGTGAGCATCATTTCTCCATAAAAAGTCTAAATTGGTGTAACTAAGTCTAAATTGGTGTAACTAAGATTGTTGATGTATGTGTAGCATTGATTGGTGAATCTTTTCCTACTGGGGTTTGACTTGGGTTTCCTTCTGTCAAAGCTACACCTTTTGATACTGGAGTTTGTTGTTATATGTTGCTCTCTTTTGTTGAGGAATTATTATGTTGTTCATTACCCTCTTTATCCTTTTGTATTTCTTCAGATGACTTCTCCTTGTTTTGTGTTGCATTCTTCTTTTTCGGTGTTAATTTCTTTTTTCTTGTTCAGTATTATGTTTATTTTGGGAAGATTTATCTTTACTTTCATCTATAGCTTATGTTTCTCCTTTTGTACAAGCAAAATTTGAACTGAAGTATGTGGAATGATCACTTTAGTATGGAACTTTAACAGGTACAGTGTAAAATTTTTAACAACCTTGAAGATGACATACGCCTATTTATCAACATCGGGATAGTTTAAATATGCACCTTGAAGTCTTGAACTCATATTTCGATATTTCGAAACCTTCAAAAGTTTTTTGAGTTAGGACAATTCCAAAAGACAAGTCATAAGCAAAAGTATACAATATAAATTCTTTCTCAAAATGTGGACTCATCAAAGTAGGTGCTTGTGTAATTGTTTCCTTAATGGAATTGAATGATTCTTTCTCTTTATCACTCTATTTAAAAATAGTATTTTTCTTGATAATATATTGAATCAATTTTACTATATCTACAAAACTTGGTACAAATCTTCTTACAAAATTAATCTTAATCTTCCCTAAAATGACTGCATTGATTTCTTGTTATGAGGAAAGGTAATTTGCAAGATTGTTTTTGTCCTTTCAGGTTCAATCATTATACCAAACTTCCAAACAATAAATCCTAAAATCTTACCTTTTGTCACAGCAAATATCTAGATATCCAGGATTCGGGATAGCGGGATATTTCAAAATGATCAACTAACAAAAATATTGGATCTGGATATAAGCATAGGTTGTATAAGGATCAACCAACACTAGTTTTTAATCAGATGAAAAAAACATGTGTTAACCATCGATTTCATTTCAAATGATCCTTTGTCATCGATTTGCGGTTTAAAATGTTTATACCAAATGCACTGTGGGAACTCATTATAAAGGGTTTATATAATTCAAACCTTCCCATATAACTTGTGTGTAGTCGGGGAAAGAATGGAATTATGTGCGGCTAGCAAGTAAGATAAGATTTTGGTTGCAGTTACCATGGATCCAGGATCCAGATATCTGATAAATTGATAAAAAGAACATAAATTAAAAACCTGGATCTGGATGCCAAGTAGGACATACACATCGAATGATATGTCATCCAAACATAGATTCCACGTAGGACAACCTCTAGACCATGTAAACATCTAGATTTGACATAGAGATGAGTTGGTGCATAACGTGGACATCCAAGATTCGGGATTCTTTTTTTTATTAAAAGAAAATCAAACTGAAAAATAAATATGGGACAAATCAAAAAAACATACCATAGGTGCAAAGCATTTTCAATGACCACAGAGAATAAACCAAGGGAAACAATAAAAAAAAATCATAAGAAAAGAGAAAACAAGAAAAGAGAAGAAACAAACAAAACCAAAATTCTAATATTTACATGATTAACAATTACCACATAAAGGTGGTTAAGCAAAATATTTCTTTAAAACCTAGCCATTCATGGGGAGGCTTTCTAACTCTCCCTCCAATGATTGTAAAATGTATGTTGAAGGGCCAATTTTTGAATAAATCTAAAATGGTCTCAGCCCACATAAAGGTGGTTAAGCAAAATATATCTTTAAAACCTAGCCATTCATGGGGAGGCTTTCTAACTCTCCCTCCAATGATTGTAAAATGTATGTTGAAGGGCCAATTTTTGAATAAATCTAAAATGGTCTCAGCCAGAGGTGTTGAAATTTTGTATGTTTACCTTTTACATCATGTGTCTTATCCTATTTCAAAACTAAGTCTCAAACATTAAAATCTTTGTCACTAACTGAATGCTTATCAAACCATCTCTTAATTAATTGTTGGTCTTCATAAAATAATTGTTTGTCTTTTTCTCATTTATCTTGAATTTTAATCATGTTTCAATTCTTTTATGCATTACAGGGCAAGGATCTTCCCTAGAGAATTGTGTTAATTGTAGGGAAGGTAAAATCACATTAGGGGGTAAGACATCCTCCTTGCCATAAACAAGGAAGAAATGAGAGTTACCTAATGTAGCTTTGGGTGTTACCCTATCTTCCCATAATTCATTTGAGATATCCTTACACCAGCTTTTCTGATGATCATTAACAATTCTATTAATAATTTGAATTAATTTTTTATTTGTAGATTTTTCTAAGCCATTTCCTTGCAGGTAATAATTAGCAACATACTTTATAGTATACCTTTTTCCAATGCAAATTCAAACAGTTTCAAAGAAGAGAAATAAGTAGCATTATCAAAAACCAAAGAATCTGGGACACCAAACCTTGTGATGATGTACTATTCCAAGAAAGAAATCACCTTATTCTCGTTAATAATCTTCAATGCTATGGATTATGTCCATCTAACAAAGTAATCAGTTGGTGTTAGAATATATTTGTGGATTTGAGATGAATTTAGGGTGATCTCCCCAATAATGTCCAAATGTCATTATTCAAACGGACCTTCAACCATAATTGGTTGCAATGGGAATGTCGATTTCTTTTCTCTCCCTACAAATGTTTAGCTCACTTTGCACTTCCTAGCATAGGCGTGTACATCCTTAAATAAAGTTGGTCAATAGTAGAGAGCACATAGAACCTTATGGGCAATAGTATCACCAACAAAATGTCCACCTACTAGACCATTATGTAATTCAGACAATACTCTATATGTGTCTGACTTCTCCAAATACCTCAATAAAACACCATCACACTTTCTTCGAAACAACACTCCATCTGTTAATTGATATTGTGTAGATTTCATACTTAGAGCTCTTTTCTTCTTTGGTTCCAGGTACTAAGGTGCAGTACCATGGGTCAAGTAATACTTGAGCTCATAGTACCAAGTATCTGTATAAATGGAAATATAATAACTTATGTTATACTCACCTCATATTCATTCTCCCATCCTGCTTCTTCACCTAATTATGAACCTTATAATTTCATAGCTAGTTTGCACAAACCTTATCCTCTAACTATTTTTGCAGGTTTGATTTTGATATCATATTCTTGGAGTGTTGTCATCCAATTAGCTCCTATTTCACCTAACTCCTTTTGTACAAGCAAATTTGTAACTAAGGTATGTGGAACGATCACTTAGTATGGGACTTTAACATATACAATCTAAAATTTTTAACAGCCTTGAAGACTGCATATGCATGTTTGTCAACTTCATGATATTTTAACTCAGCACCTTGAATTCCTAAAATCATAAATGAAATCACTACTTCAAAGCCTTCATATTTTTTCTGAGTTAGGACAACTACAAAAGACAAGTCATAAGAAAATGTATATAATATAAATTCTTTCTCAAAATTCGGACTCGTCAAAGCAAGTGCTTGTGCAATTGCTTCCTTAATGGAATTGATTGAATCTTTCTATTTATCATTCGATTAAAAAATAGCATTTTTCTTGATCATATCTTGAATCGATTTTACTATCTATGCAAAACTTGGTACAAATCTTCTTACAAAATTAATCTTCCCTAAAAATGATTGCATTAATTTCTTGTTATGAGAAAAGGTAATTTGCAAGATTGTTTTTGTCCTTCCAAGTTCAATCATTATACCAAACTTTGAAACAATAAAGCCTAAAAGATTAACTTCTATAACAACAAAGATATTTCTCTTAGGATTTAAAGATATCCCATACCTTTTGCACCGGTCAAAAATCTGTCTAAGATGATGTATATGATCTTTTTTCATTTTTTGAAAAAATTGTCACATCATCTAGATAGACCACTACTGATTTATTTATCAGATCATGGAATGCAATATACATAGCCCTCTAGAAGGTGCCTCCTGCATTTATTAAACCAAAAGGCATCTTTTTGTATGTATAAGTTCCCCATTTTGTTTGAAATGTAGTTTTCAACTGATCTGAGTGTAACACCAAAATTTGATTGTAACCAGAAAATCTGTCCAACAAGGATGATAGTTCAGTTCTTGAGACACATTGAAGAATATGTTCCATTGGTGGAACAGGGTAAATGAAACCATTGAAATAGTATTTATTCTAATTAAAGCATAATTCATCCAACTTTTAGTAAATCCTAGATAAAAATCAAAGCATAAAAATAAAATATAACAGTAAATAAAAACTAAATAGCCAAAATAAAAATGCATATACATAATAGAGAACTCAAAACTACAATTTAAACAATAAAATCAAAATTTAATTGGGGGACCCTTTATTTTTTTAAATAAAATAAATGGGAGGTTGTTTTGGGTACAACATGCGCCTATGTACATATGTGATGATATTAATACAATGCGAAGAGTTAGCTCAATTAGTTGAAACATCCACCAAAAGCATGTTGTTGATGGGGGGGATAGAGGTCACAAGTTCAAATATGGTTGAGTCCTTCAGGGTTGCCAACCACTCTTGTGTCTAGTGGTTGAAATTATTCTCCATCTGAATATTCCAAGGAAGAGGGGTAAATCGCATGCAACATTCTTGAGAAAAATGTGCTAATATTAATAGTTAATGGAAGCATTGAACTTTTTAAAAAATATCTTAAATTTCCATAACATAGCCTAAATTATAGCCATCAAAGTCATGGTCACCCTTGCATTTGGAACTTGGTCGGGTGGCTATCAACTCTTATCCTCAAGTTATTATACATGGTGGTGGTGGGATTTCTTAATGAGTTGTCTCTAACCAAACAAATGCAAGGCATATTACACAAACGCATTGAGTCACAACCCAACCATGGTTATGAGTACTTTAAAACTACCCCGGTGGCCATGTCCAATTAACTTAATCAATGTCACTCAAATATTCAAAGCCTATATCTAAACAACATAAACAATAAATTTTCATATATCATAAATCTCTTCACACCTATAAACCTACTTTTTCAAATCCAATTTCACTCACATGCCAATCAACATAGATAACTCAACTTCACAACCCACTCAAACTCTACCTTCAAATAAAATCCTCATTGTTATTATGTATTGTCAGTAATGCATCCATTAACAAATCAAAGAGTTTATTATGCGGGTAAGGACCTATGAATCCAAACTCCAAGAACTCAATCACAACATTTTGTCCTTTGCCAATGCACACATGATTTGCACTCCGTCGAATAATTAAGCAAAAGAGGCTAGCGAAATGGAGGTTCAAGCACATGAAGGCATCTCTACTTGATCTCATGTTATTATCTACAACTTAGCTACTATTTGTTTCAATCGCCCTTCAATCATGGGTATGGTGGAGCAAATTAAAGATATAAAACCTACATATAAACAACATTAACAATAAATTTTCATACATCATAAATCTCCTCACACCTATAAAATTACTTTTTCAAATCCAATTTCACTGACATGCCAATCAACATAAGCAACTCAACTTCACAACCCACTCAAACCCTACCTTCAAATAAAATCTTCATTGTTATTATGTATTGTCAGTTATGCATCTGTTAACAAATCAAAGAGTTTACTATGTGGGTAAATACCTATGAATCCAAACTCCAAGAACTCAATCACAACATGCTCTCCTTAGCCAATGCACATATGATTTGCACTACCCTGAATAATCAAGCAAAAGAGGCTAGAGAAATGGAGGTTCAAGTAGAGGAAGGCGGCTCTACTTGATCTTATGTTATTATCTACAATTTAGCTACCATTTTTGTTAATTGTCCTTCACTTACGGGTATGGTGGAGCAACATCATGATTTCCACTAATTATACTATGAAGAATAACCATTGCAAAGCTATTTATTGCCTTCTTTCTCAGTAGATTCACTAGTTTAAGTTTATGTGTATCATGGCACTAAATGCTTAACAAACATTTATTAGAACTACACTTTGTTTTGGTTTTGGTGATCTATTACTGTGATATTTGCTTTAGATTATGTAGAAACATGTACACATTACCCTTAATTCTATCCATGCGTAATAAAGCTTTTGGTGCACTAATTACATCATTTTGTATGAAAACCTGGAAGAGATTAAAATCTCACGAAAACAATTGTGTATATTGTTCATTTCCCATTATTGCAATAAAAGGAAAAGGTTTTACTTAGTGTAAGCCCATAACGACCACTCAAAACACCTTGCTTTCCAACTCCACCAAATTCATAGTTCTATTTATAGTGACAATGTTTTGAGGGTTTTGGCCATTTCTAAATGACCTAGAACCTTTTGAAAAATATAAAAACCACTAGATAGATCAAAATTTTGAATATGCCAATTTCGTCGTTTAAATGAAAAAAAAATCATATTTTTGTTGATTCCAATATAAATGACCAAGAATGGGGAGTTTTGAATTGGATGTATCAAACACCATTTTTTTAACGAAATAATTCTCAGGGACACACAAGGACACTTCCAACTTCAAGCCATATGGAAGTCCTTTATAGAACCTAGAAGGAAATCTATCCATAATCTCTAATATTAAGTGTAATGGCCTAGGACCATATGTTGCAACACTTGGAATTTCCTCAACCTAAGTGCTCGATCTATGGAAGGGAAGAAATGATAAAACTACCTTTTAGTTACATGAGTATTCTTAATGAGCCTTGAAGTACGTGTATAAACTTTGTAGTCAAATCCTCCCCTCCCATTTTACTTGGAAGACTATCCTCCTGTTAACATTATGGTAGTTGCGGGAGGTATTTACCCCCACGTGTGAACCTGACGAGAATAGAAGACTCTGGGAAGCAAGAGAAACCCTAATGAGTTGGCTAATAACCCTAGAAGACTTGTCGGCTCAAGAGGATAATTTATATTAGGTTATTAGCCTCCAAGAGAAGAAGTCGGCCAGAAATAATAATAATATATTGAACAGACACGTACCCAAAAGGAGAAGTCGGCCCCAGCAAAACTGGCAGGATTACTATAAATACAAGGCGCCAGTTCTCATTTGCAGTATCTCAGAATTGCAGTTCTGTAGTTTGGTGCGCACTGCAGTTGCAGTCTTGTACGCAGGTTTGGAGGAAGAGCTGGTGCAGCTGCAGCAGCAGCAAGATCTCAGTTTTGGCATGAATATCTCTTGGCTAGGGTTTGGAACATCTGATCAGCTTTTTGTGATGCGTTATCCTTGGGGATTGATGCGCTACTCTTTGTTTGGCTATCTAGCCTAGGGTTTTCTTCCGGAGGAATTCTCAGTCAAGGTTAAGGTGCTCAGAGGGAGGCTTCAGCCTATGGTTGGGTGACAAAGGTATCGTCAATGGTAAAACGAGCACACCATCTTCTATATTCTAACAGGTTATGGGCCCACACCCCTTCATTCAACCTAAAATGATGGAAGGAAACATAGTCGCTACATATTGAGCTCGTTGAGGAACTGCCGCTAGGGTTACTAGCAGGAGCAGCTTCCAAAAGCACTGCAGCTAGGGTTACCAGCAGAAGCAGTTGTAGATGTTGATTAAGGTTGGTTGTCATTGATGTCAACCCTTGAAGACCCGTAGCACAAAGTTTTGGGTAATGGACCCAATAGTGTTTGATGTAAATATGACTCATTATTGTTTTTTCATGGTTG
>SNQJ01S0027082.1:48183-72079 GCA_010110895.2 Picea sitchensis | reverse complement strand
CCCCCCTCACGCCCAAGGAGCGCATAGAATTGATCAGGAGCGAGCTGGAGAGCATCCGGGCCTCCACCAACCAGTTAAAGTGGGACAATCTGAAGATGGAAATGGAAGATATCAAAGATGAGCTCTCTGATGAACTGCATGCTGGGCTGAAGGATGCCGCTAACCTCATGGGCAACCTAGGGCAACGTCTTTGCAATCTGGAGCAGAAGGTGGAGGCTTTAACCAACGCATTCAGCAAGATCGCTGAAGCCTCTGCTGAAGCGACCACGAGCACTGGAAAAAAAGGAAAACGTTAATGATGTGGCTTCAATCTCAGTTAGTAAAAATACCAAGCCAGAATTTTGACTGTATGATTCCTCTAGATTTAAAAAGCATGTTGATGGCACAGTTATCTGGCTGGAGAATGTATTACAGAGCGGTAGCTCTGATCGAATATGTACGGGTTCGGCAGCCCCTTCTGCCTTACTATAAATAATGATCCATACTCGTTTGCGTTAAAAAAAAATAAAAAACAATTATTAAAAAAAAAAATACATTTGCAAGGAAATTATGCATAGCTCAAGATCATAGTGATTTGAGACCTTGACTAATTAAAATGATTTTGATATAAAATATGATCCTTGATCTAAAAAATATTCTTAATGTTGTTATTGTTTGTATAGGCTTATTAGTGATTCGATAGACTTAATTCCAACTTCTCCCAATTAAACTTAAAGAAAATCAAAATGGGCCAGCTAGAGTTACCACAATTTATAATAAATAGAAGTTGAAGGAACACTACTAGGGACTTTACAATCCAAGTAATGCAATGAATGGTATTGACAAATGCAATGAAAGTGACTATATATTGTCAAAATGAGAAACCACAAAGTTCTCAAGGAAAATTGTGTGTTAGGCCCCCAAAGATCATGACATCCTACATTTAAATGTAGGCATGATTCTCTTAAGAACATAAATTGTGACTCTTGTTTTCTAGACTATTATGAGTGTACATGACAACTAGATATACTTTTGTTTTTAATAACTATCAATTTTTTTGTTATATTATTAAGCATGAATGAGAATTGTGTACTATAATTTAGGGAAATTTTAGTCTTAAATCTCTAAAACACTTACTAAGGTTGATGCTTCTTATCCTTTTGTCTAGAATGTCTTAAATGCACACATTTTGATTATCTTATTACTTATCAAGAAAACCTCATTTGTCTTATTCACATTTGAGTTGTAAGTCTATGAGAACATGCATATATACAATATGACTTTGGGAGAGTAAGTAGGATTTAGCTCAGGTGGTTGGGAAGTATGATTGTTATCCTCCCTTCCTATGTTCAATTCCCACGAAATGGAATGTTGATCTTTTTAATAACATAAATTAAAAATTAAAATATATATATATATATATATATATATTCCTAAATAAAAAACAAACATTTAAAAAAAAAATGTGATTTAGTTCATATGAAATATAAATAACAAAAAATAATAATAAAATAATTATAGCCATCCTAATTAATTTAAATGACTTAATAGCCCCTTCTTACACGTCACCCTAATATTCTCACTATATTCAAGACACTTAGATTAGCAATTTATGCCCATCACATTGTAGGCTCGTACATTGTTTGGGGCACGAGTAATGCTTTATACAAGCGCATGAAAGACATGAATGCAAGAAAGTAGGTATGTAGGTGATACTACAATATTTAATGTTATTTAAGAAAGAAAAAGTAGGTGATACTACAATATTTAATATTAATTAAGAAAGAAAAGGATAGTAATAATGAAATATTACATGGTATTTTTATGTATTTTCTTAATTTTTTATTTGATAAAAGATATCAAAACCACATTAAAATTGTCATTTCAATATTTCCAACCAATAAAATAACAAATAAATGATTTTATAATACAATTAAAATTATTATTTTTACAGTTGTAATGTTAAACTTTGGAAGTTAACTTAAAAATTTACCAACTAATTAAAAGTTAAAAGATTTTGACTCAAAAGTAATTACAATATCATGTTATAAGCGGGTATAATAAATATCGTTATTGTTATATTAATACCCAAGTTTATGATTTGTCCCACGGCTATTACGCACTTCAACTCTGATTGGAAATGGGTAGATCTCGTTCAAAGGGTAGTTCCACCCTTTCCTGGCTTTAACTTCATAGTTTTGATCATGTCCTAGTGGCTACGTGGGAAGGACCAATTATTTGAAAATGATGAACTCACATTTAATTGTATATATTCCAATACTGACAACTTATTTAATGTGATTATACGAGTTTGCTCAGTTTATAGACTCAACCTCTGTCACAATATTTACTAGCATACTCCCTAACATGTGAATGAGAATGTCGAAGTAAAACAAGAGAGATTTTCATATTAATGTTCTTAATGAGAACCAAAAAAATATTACAATTAAATTATTTTATTTGAAAATTTGTCATGGAAACATTTGTTCATCTTAAACAATTGTGGTTACAGCATTTAAGTCAATCCTAGAGCCATTACAACATCTMGGTTCTTTGTAGCTCTATTGAAGACCATGACAATGTTTTATTATGAAACACAATATTATACAAAATGACCAAGCAATACTAAAGATGATGTAGTGAATAGCACTGGGAAATATCTAAGCATTTTTATTTTCTAGTCTTGGTCTGGCCTAGTACAAATGTTGTTCTATAGTGATGAGGACAAATAGAAATTATAGAGATGGGTGGTGGACATGAATGAAATATATCACAAGTGAAAGGGAATAGCCTTATTGAAACGCCCAATAAGCCCTTCAAAGCCAAAGACTAGAACGAGGTCCTTTCATAGACAAAGTGTGAGGCATTGGAACATCTAGTAAGCCCTTCAAATCTAAAGACTAGAACGAGGTAATTTCAAAGACAAAGTATGAGGCTCTAGAAGAAAAAGTTGAATCTTGTGAGCAATAGGCAAAGATAAACATGTTTTCTCTTCTTGAGGCAGAGAAACAATAAAGGGATGTTTCCCATGGGAAGATGGCACATTCCCTTTTGCAATAGATGTTGCGGGAAGATAAGGATAAAAAGTGTGTGGAAACACTTTATCCAACAATATGTCAAAGGGTCACAACAACAGAGGATAAGCGTTTGGGTCTTAAAGAGGATTTAAAAATTCATGCACATGGTAACCAAGTCTGTTTAGCGGACAAATGGTCACCAACTCTGTTTAACAAACAAATTTATTTATGAGACAAATTGTGCCAGTTTATTCTAGAGAATTCAGATAAGCTAGCATGTAAGTGGAAAACTTGGCACCACATATAACATTGGCTATGCACATGGATCGGTTGAAAATATTACATCATGCATGAAGGGTCACCAAGTTTGTTTAGCGAACAAATGGTCACCAACTTTGTTTAACAAACAAATTTATTTATGAAACAAATTGTGTCAGTTTATTCTAAAGAATTTAGATAAGCTAGCATGTAAGTGGAAAACTTGGCATCACATATAACTTTGCCTATACAAATGGATGGATTGAAAAGGATGAGTTGAAAATACTACATCAAAGAAATTGTGAAAGTTGCAAAACCAATCACTCTGAGGATTTTAAATGCTATTTGATATTATTATATAGTTAATAAATATTTAATTGTAAATACCTTATGTGAGAATCAACAATGGGTGTACATTGTATAAATTAAGCTTGTATCAACAAAGCATATACCAAAATTGAGTAAATATTAAATAACTTTTCCATAAAGTCAATTTTTTTTAATTTACAATTATTATAAACAATATTTTCACAACCTTATTATGTCCATATCTAATCTTATAGATTTACGGAAACAATGAAATCGTCGCTAAGAACGAAATTTATAGAATGGGTATTACAGGGGGTAATGAAATCATGTATTTACAAGATAGAGTTGTTATGAATGCATCATATGTCAGGGAATATAATTGTTATGAATGCATCATTGTTTTATGAGGAGGGGATGTAAAGCAAATATCGTTTTACCTATGTAGTAATTAAGGCTGGTGAGATCATATAATATAATATATATATAATTTAAATGAGTTTCTAATGTTAGGTTACAATTTTGAACCTTAAACAAGTGGGATGGAATCAATAGTTAAATATATTAATAATATGTTTTCATCGTGTTATCCCTACAAATGCTTATATTTGTATAGTTATATATATTATTTTATCCCTGGTATATAGTTCCCACACCACCAACCCTAACGATCAACCATAGCTTCAAAAAGCATGCACGGCTCCACCTTCCACGAACTCGAATGAGGCCACCACAACATGATAGTTGTAGATCCAGTTGTTGCTCTCTCTCCAACTGTTGGACAGATGGTTTGGAAAATTGATAGTCATTGATGTCAACCCTTAGAGATTGATTTCAACCCATAGAGATTGATGTCCACCCTTGGAGAGGTCTAGAGATATTGGACAATTGATTGACATTTGTATGATCAAGATTGATGGTGAGTTAGTTGGGTACATTTGATGTAGTCTACATGTAGCCCGGGAGGTGTGGTTATGGGACTGCAATTTCATTGGTCAAGGAGGAAGAGAAAGAACAAATGCATGAAGACAGAGGGAGCAGCCCCAAGGAGAGATACCCTTTTCCATTGATGTCAAAGGGAGAGTGAGAAACATTGATGAGGAGCAATGGTCATAGGGGGAGCATGAGCATGAGTATTTCCATGTCTAAGTGTTGCCATCAATGCAAAAGGGGGGAATTTTTGGACAATTGGTTGTCATTGATATCAACCCTTGGAGAGTGATCTTGGAGACATCAAGTGATCTTGGAGATTGATGTCAAACCTTAGAGATTGATATAAACCTTTGGAGATTTCTAGAGATATTGGACAGTTGATTGACATGATAGAGATTGATGATGACTTATTTGGGTACATTTGATGTAGTCTACATGTAGCCTCGGAGATGTGGTCATGGGAACCAAAGTTGATTTAGGTACATGCACATGAAAGACAGTAAAATTGAAGGTAAGACTATCATGGATGGATAGTACACGTCATGTTGTTTCCGGTGATATGTGGAACGTCGTGTGGTTCCTCACGATCAGGGAGATATGGCCTTGTGAAGTTGGAAGCCCCGAAGAATGGTCAAGAAGGCCTAGTTGGTTATAAGTCAATCAATGAAAGGGTAAAGTGGTTACAACAAGAAATCTCTATAATCCCTAAGTTTAAGGGAAGAGGTTACCTAGCAAAAGTATAAATACCCCTCAAGGAGTCATTCACAAGTACCATCACACACTTAAATTGAATATCTATCTTGTGAATGTTATGGTCTAGTATTATGATCTTTTGGCTAGTTTGTGACGGAGAATTATGAGGTAGTGAAGCCGGAGAAGTGCAATATTTTAGGGATTGCATAGGAGAGTGGGAGAATCTAAGGAAACCCTAATTTATGTCATACTCATGAGTCGGGTATAGGGTGTCTAACAGAGAACTCATTGGTTGCAGTATTAATGTCACGCAAGTACCCTCTTGGCAGGGCGTCTTAGTCCCGCGAGGCCAAGACAAGTTTAGGGTAAATATTGGTTCCAGGTTGTTCAGGACTATGGAAGAAGTTACAAGTCAATGTTACAGAGTATCGGGTCAACTACTGGATTAGAGGTAAGTCTTAAGGGTTACATGCTTGGTTATGGTATGGTACATGTTGATGATCAATGATGGTATGGTACCTCTTGGTGATGTTATGGTACATTGATTAGAAGCATTATTGGTTATCTTAGTATCTAGTTTGGTTACATGTTGTGGTGCATATTTTAGGCTTGGTATATTGTGTTATGAGATTGCATCTTGGTGATATTGAGGAGTATGCTTGAGGCATGTGTTTGTGAGATTTGGTATATGACTTGAGGCACATCATTGGATGCATGGTGCATGTTAATTAAGGTCTACTTGTTGAGATACATTGTTTGTACATTTATTGGTTTATTGGCTTGGTACATGATATGGTACAGGTGTTGATGTACATGGTTGATGTACATGGTTAGCACATGGTATGGTACAAGTGGTGATGATACAAGCTTAATACATCGTCGATGCACTTGTTATGGTACGTGATTGATGATACAAGTTGAGGTACAAGTTGATGAATGGTATAGTTTGGTACTTGGTTGAGACACATATCTTGTGATGGTATGTGGTGATCTTGATACATGCTTGGTAGAGGCATGTGTTGGTGATGTTGAGCATATGGTTTGAGATATGCTCTTGGTGATCTTGGCATGAGTTGCATGCGAATGAGAGTGGATCTGGTTTCATGGATGAGACAGTGATTAGTTGGAAACGTTGTTGTGACAGTGATTGATGTGGCAAGGATAGTGACAGTGACAGTGACATTGGTAGTGATTGTGATAGTGACAATTGGTTTACACTTATATTTCAAGGAAGCGGGATGGGGAAAGGAAATGGGGTTGTAGCCTCCTTCCGGTTGGAGCCGGAGAATGGGGGAGTTGGAGCTTCCTTCAGGTTGGAGCCTGAGAACTAGGTGGTTGTAGCCACCTTCCAGTTGGAGATGGAGAACTCAGGGTTTTGTATCCTCTTTCTGGTTGGAGCTAGAGAATTTAGAGAGTTGTAGCTTCCTTCAGGTTGGAGCCTGTAAATAGGGGATTGTAGCCTCCTTCCAATTGCAGCTGGAGAATTGGAAAGTTGGTGCTTCCTATGAATGAATTCGTGATATATATAAGAAAACATTATGTGGTTTTCTCCCATTTGGGTTTCCATGTAAACACTGGTATATTGTGTATTTGATGTGATGATGCTTATGATTACATACTTATGATATATATATTGAATGCAATCATAGATGATACATTGACGATAAACTGTTGAATATTGTTGATAAAGTGAAAGAATATATATTGTGGTTAAAAGTGGTATAAAGTGATCATATTGATTCACACACCCCCCTTCTAAGTATTCCAACAATTGGTATCAAAGTAGGTTCCTTCAGGAAATAGTTTAACCATTGGAAGGAAGATCATGGAAAACAATTGTTTGTATAGAAACATAATAGCACAATTCAATGGTTAGAATGTCATGCAGTATGAAATGTGGAGTATCGGGATGAAAACATTTTTACAAGCACGGGGATATGATGTTTGGAAATCAGTTGTTATAGGATGTGCCACTACAAATAAACCTCCAAAGACTACAACCAAGAAGGAATTGAAAAGGAACAACAAAATAGCAATGGATTTTATCTTGGAAGGATTTCATGATTCAGTAAAGGACAAAGTGGGAAAATGTTCATCAACTAAAGAACTTTGGGATAAGCTACATAATATATATTCTTCTCCCATCACAGAGTCAGAGATTGCTAAAGAAGATGTAGGTACAGAACAAGAGGTAAGATGCTCATCATGTCAGGCAGATTCAGAAGAAGAAGAGTGTGAAGTCAACAGAAGTGTGTATTTTTTCTTTAATTGTGAAGAAGTAGGACATCTTGAAATTGAATGCCCGTATTTGATGATCTAAAAATGAAGAGGCTTGTAACTTTGAAATATTTGCAAGTTTTAAATTAAGTGTGCTTGAGCAAAAGGATCAATTTGCAAACACATAAGTTGGATAAACTTTTACATTCAAGGTGCAAATAATAACCAACAAATAACAGTGAACAGTACACACATAGCACATCAAATGATAAAGGAGTTCACCCCTCTCTTGGGCTACATCTCCTGGTCCATCTTCCAATGGATCTTTTATATTATTTGCTCAAAGTGATAAAATCATTGCTTTACAGTGCTCAAAATGCCAAATAGATGGCTCCAGAACGTCCAAAAACCCCTAGCTGGGCTTTTTCGGCACCTGGTTTGGCCAAAAAATGAAGAAGATATGCTTCCTGGAAGTTTTCCCCTTCAAGCTTGTTGTCTCTGGTTCACCAAAACGCATCTCTGTGTGTCCAACCTAGCTTTTGAATGCTTTTCGTCCCTAAACCCAGCAATCACGTGCATTCTGTAATTTGTACCAAAATGTCGCACCGTTAGCGGAATTTGGCCCCCCAAAGATAGAGGAGTTGGGTGCATGGGGGGGCATATGGCCATGTCCCAACGCATAAAAGGGGCCATTGCATGCAGGGTTGAGGGCGTGCCAAGTGTCGGGTGCAAAGGTCCAACCATTTTGCATGAAAATGCGCACGCCAAAGCTTGTTTGAGTGGTCACATGGTAAGAGTGTTAAAAATCGGGAGCTGGGGCTAAGCCCCAGCCCCAGCCACGCGCCCAAATGAAACATGGTATAACTTAAATAATTTTAAAACTATATAGTGTTAAGAAACACTATGGGGGCGCGTTGGTTGGTGGCATTTTCCAAATCTCTGCCTTGCCCGAAGGTCGCGTGGTCGAGTCCTGTAGACTCCAAAAAACTTTTGTCAACTACCAAGGGGGTGCCATGTGGCAGCCCACGACTGGGCCACGTGGCACCATTTCATTCACTCAAACGATGACACGTGTCATCAACCGATTCGCCCACGTGTCATGCCAACAGACTACCAATTCAACACTTGCCATGTCACCATCATGCCACGTCATTTGTATGGTCATCCACGTCAGCGTACAGCCCATGCCACATCATCTGTACGGACTGTACAATCAACAAATTTTTGTCTGTTTGGCAAATCGAACAGAACGTGATATCTCCCTCATACAGTGTCCGTTTGAACCCGTTCAAAGTGTGTTGGGGTCGTGACGACGAGGCCTACGTCCCTGTTTGTTTTGAAGTGATTCTGAACACTTTGAATTTTGAGCAAAATTTTATCCCCTAGATCACTCCTCCCCATTGGGAAGCTTTTGGACCTCCAAAAGACTACTTTCAGTCTATCTGAAGATGAGGGTACAGTTCCCTCACCTTCCCAACCTCAATCCACTTGGCCTTTCTTGGATTTGTGTCCTTAAGACCAACTCGAAGGTATTCCACATTTCCTCGTTTTGAAGTTCTCATCCTCCTGTCAAGGATTGTGTTTTCATGCAGTTCTGTAAGATATTCTGGCAAGAAATCATCTATAGAAGGAATCTGAACATGGTCTCCTTGATCATCAATCAAAGGAAGCTCATACAATTTCAAATTCTCAACATTGACAACTACATACATTTGCATATAAGGAGGCAAATCCAAACGGAAGGCATTGTTACCAATCTTTTCAAGAACCTTGAAAGGCCCATATATAATTGGTTTTAGTTTTTTACCTTCTCCTTTAAGCCTCTCTTTGTTAATGTAAATCCAAACTTCATATCCAACTTGGAAACTGGGATCAACACAATGCTTGTCATGTCTTGTCTTGTACTTGGCTTGACTCTTTTCCAACTGTTCTTGTACCATTTGATGTATCAATTGAATTTGTTCAATGAACTTTTATGCCCTATCAATGTCATATTGACCATCAATAGAAATATCTTTCCCCAAGATAAAATCTAAAGGAGATTTGGGCAAATAGCCAAAACATGCTTCAAATGGCGATGTTTGAGTTGAAGAGTGCTTAGCCCGGTTGTAAGCATGTTGAATGTAGTGTAAATGCTCATCCCAAAGTTTAGGATGCTTACTACAATAACCATGAAGAAGATGCACCACTGTTCTATTAACCACTTATGTTTGACCATCGGTTTGCGGATGGAAAGTTGTGCTCTTTTTCAGTTTGTTGTCCATGAGTGCCCATAAACTTGACCAAAAGTTCCCAATAAATCGAGAATCTCGATCAGAAATAATGGATTTAGGCAACCCAAAATGTACCCAAACATGTTGAAAGAACATTTGTGTCATTTGCTCAGCTATAACCTGCTTCTTACAAGGCATCAAAATACACATTTTTTTGAACGGTCAACCACAACATAAAGATAATCATGATTTTTTTTAGACATAGGTAAACCTCCTACAAAATCCATGGAAATGCTTTCCCAAGGACGAGAAGGAACCGGAAGCGGAGTATACAAACCCAAATTTCTATTGCTAGGCTTGCTTGTAGCACATAATGAACATCCTCTTACATATCTTGAAACACATTCATTCATTTTAGGACAATGGCAATACCTTTGCAAATTAGCCACCGTCTTGCCTACACCAAAGTGACCAACAATAAGAGAACAATGAGCTTCTCTTATAATGTTGATTCTTTCACCCTGTGGAATACATAGCTTTCCAAGATGATACAAAAGATTATCATGCACATGGTAATCCAATTCCTCAACATGGTTAGAATGACACAAAGTCACATACACTTTAAAATCAGCATCTAAAGCATACTGTTCAACATAGATTTCATGCATGATAGGATTATGCTTAAGAATAATTGAAGCACTAATAATAGGCCTAGAAAGCATATCAGCAACTTTGTTATAAATGCCCTTCTTATACCTTATGACCAAGTGGAATTGTTGTAGAAAACCCATCCATATGAAGTGTCTTGCTTGTTGTAGCTTTGTTTGTGATTGTAAGTATTGCAATGGTTGATGATCTTTGTGAATATAGTTTCTTTTCCCAACAAATAATGTTTCCATTTTTTCACACTTTGCACCAATGCATACAACTCCTTATCATAAGTAGGATAGTTAATCACAGCACCATTAAAAGTTTCAGAATGAAAACAAATGGGCTTACCATGTTGTAACAAGACTGCTCCCATTGCATAATTGCTTGCATCAGTTTGGATTTCAAAAGGTTGTGTCAAATTTGGAAGTGCAAGAATTGGGGTTGAACTGATTTTCTCCTTCAAAGTATCAAAATCCTTTTGTTGCTTGCCTCCCCATTGGAAGATTTGTTTGATGCTTGTCACTGCATGTAATGGAGCTGCAATTGAAGAAAATTTAGCAATACACTTTCTCCAATATTGGGCTGCCCCCAAAAAACTTCTTACTTCTGTCACATTGTTGGGCTTGGACCACTCCAATATGACCTTGACCTTGGAGGGATCAATTTTCAGTTCTCCTCCACCAACAATATGTCCCAAGTAAACAAGTGAGGTCTTTCCAAACTCACATTTAGACATCTTCAAAAACAACTTTTATTTTCTCAAGACATCTAAAACTTGCTTTACATGCACAACATGCTCTTCACGAGATTTGTTAAAAATCAAAATGTCATCCAAGTAGACAATAACACAATCATCAAGAAAAGGCCTCAAGACATCATTCATGACTCTCATGAAAGTAGCAAGAGCATTGCAAAGTCCAAATGGCATTACCATCCACTCAAACAAACCTTGCTTTGTTTTGAAAGTTGTCTTCCATGTGTCTCCTTTAGCAATCCTAATCTGATGATATCCACTTCTCAAATCCAACTTAGTAAAATACTTAGCATTTTTCAATTGATCAAGCAAATCATCAATTCTAGGAAGAGGGTATCGATTCTTTACCATAATCTAGTTCAAGGCCCTGAAATCTACACACATGCGCCATGTACCATCTTTATTTGGCACTAAAACAATTGGAGATCCACATGGTGATCTACTTGGCATGATGACCCCTTTGTCAAGCAACTCTTGGATTTGTTTTTTAATTTCAGCATTCTCCATGACTGACATCCTATAAATACCAATGTTCGGAAGAGGGAAATCTTGCTGCAATTGTATTTCATGTTGGATACCCCTTCTTGGAGGCAATCCATTTGGTTCCTGAAACATCTCATCATATTGGTTAACAACCTCATATAAATTAGATTTCAACTTTGCATCACAACCTTGGAAAACTTCCTTTTCAACATTGTCTTTGGGTTTGATCATCAAGAGGACAAAATTCTTACTAGCATTGACTAATCTCTTCATTTGTCCCACATTTACAAGTGACAAATTCATCTTCTTTGTATGTGCTCTAACAATGTACTCAACTCCATTTTTAAACAAATGATACTTATTCTCATGACGATGAAAGATGGCTCTCCTATCATATAAATATGGGCTTCCCAATACAATACCACATATATCCAAAGGAATAACATCAAGTTCTACCTCATCTATAAAATTTGTAGTGATGGCAAATCTAAGTTTACACCTTCTTGTCACCTACAATTTAGCATTGTCACATATCCAACCTAGAGGGTATGGCTTAGGATGTGGAACAATTTCCAAATTTAATTTCTTGACAGTGTCTTCAGATATGAGGTTTGCTTGAGATCCAGTATCAAAAAGTGTATCTATCTTGGTATGTTTTGAAACAACCCTTATGTGAAAAAACTCTATTATTTCTTTTTCTTGTTGAGTTTCATTGAGGCTACTACTACTTGAAGAACTAGTACTCGCAAAAGAACCCTTACCTCGATAACCCATGGCTGTAATTTTTGTTTCATTACCTGAATCGGAACCTAAATCTTGTTGTATGGTTGAAGCAGTCTTTGGCTTCCCTTTGTGGCTAAATTTTTTGGGTCTTTTTTCAGGATGAAATTTCCAACAATGGTCTTCATCATGGCCATCCTTTGAATAGTGTTTGCATGTAAATTTTTCTCCCTCTTTCTTAACAGAAGCAATTTTTTTCCATTCCCCTTGAACTTCCTCTTTCCCTTGTCTCCATGACTGAAAGGCTTCTTGTTGCCCTCATGAGTTTCATTCCTCCCTTTTGCTTCCAAATGTGTTGCCTGAACACAAACTTCATCTAGATTTGAAGGGTTAAACATGAGTATTGTATGTCTCAAGTAACTATGTAAAGATCCAATGTATTCAAGCAACGTTTCTTGAGAAGACAAATCTACTCCCAAAACCAAAGCTCTTCTCCTAAATTCTTGAGTAAAGCTTTGCACATTTTGCCCTTTAGCTTGTCTAAAATTTTGCCAATCCATAATAGCTTTCTGCATATATGCTAATGGATAAAAAAAAAAATTAATTGCAACAATGAAATCATTCCAAGAGGATAAAATTTTACCGTGTTTCTTCATGTCCTCTTGAGTTTTGGCTTCCCACCAAATGAGTCCTGCACTATCCAATCTTAAAGAAGCAAGCTGAATTTTAGTTTCATCATCTTGAATTCTTTGTATCCTACAATACACTTCAATCTGACGAATCCAATTATCTAATTTCTCAGCATTTACCTCTCCATTGTACATTGGCAATTCAAATTTAATATCAAGATTTAACAAAGGAATTTGTGGAGGAATTTTACCATGTCCCATTGGATAATTTGGAGGTGGTTGTGAAATGGTAGAAGAAGTGGAAGATGGAGGTGAAGGAGGTGGAGTATCACCATTCCCTCCATTTTCTTTTGGAGTTTTATCACCACTGTCTCCCTTGTCCTTTGCAAGATTAGAGCTTTCACCTTGCAATCTTGCATTCCTCTCTTCAAACAAGATTTTCACCATTTCTGTCATATCCATGAAAGCCTTTCTGAAATCTTCATCTTCAGAAGGAAGATTTTCATGACTCTCTACATGAGCCATACTTGGTGAATGCCTCCTTGAAACTTGAGGTGATTGTATAGTCCTTCTTCTTGAAAGTTGAGAACTTGGCTCCACAAATTGACTTTCTCCTCTTGTGTGCTTCAACCTTGTGAGCATTAGAAAACAAACACTTACAAATCATCAAGCATTCAAAATCCTATTCTCTTATACCAACTTGATCTAAAAATGAAGAGGCTTGTAACTTTGAAATATTTGCAAGTTTTAAATTAAGTGTGCTTAGGCAAAAGGATCAATTTGCAAACACATAAGTTAGAGAAACTTTCACATTCAAGGTGCAGATAATAACCAGCAAATAACAGTGAACAGTAAACACATAACACAGCAAATGATAAAGGAGTTCACCCCTCTCTTGGGCTACATCTCATGGTCCAGCTTCCAATGGATCTTTTATATTATTTGCTCAAAGTGCATAAATCAATGCTTTACAGTGCTCAAAATGCCAAATAGATGGCTCCAATGGATCCAGGACGTCCAAAAACCCCTAGTTGGGCTTTTTTGACACCTAGTTTGGCCAAAAAATGAAGAAGATATGCTTCCTGGAAGTTTTCCCCTTCAAGCTTGTTGTCTCTGGTTCGTCAAAACACACCTCTGTGTGTCCAACCTAGCTTTTGGGCATTTTTCGTCCCTAAACCCAACACCCACGCACATTCTGTAATTGGTGTCGTTAGCGGAATTTGGGCCCCCAAAGACAGAGGAGTTGGGCGCATGGGGGGGCATATGGCCATGTCCCAGCGCATAAAATGGGTCGTTGCATGTAGGGTTGAGGGCACGCCAAGTGTCGGGTGCAAAGGTCCAACCGTTTTTCACAAAAATGCGCGTGCCAAATTTTGTTTGAGTGATCACATGGTAAGAGTGTTAAAAATCGAGAGCTAGGGCTAAGCCCTAGCCCTGACCATGCGCCCAAATGAAACATGGTATAACTTAAATAATTTTAAAACTATATAGTGTTAAGAAACACTATGGGAGCACGTTGGTTGGTAGCCTTTGCCAAAGATCAACTACCAACCAAAGGGGGTGCCACGTGGCACCATTTCATTCACTCAAACGAGGACACGTGTCATCAACCAATTCGCCCACATCTTCTATCAATAGACTGCCAATTCAACACTTGCCATGTCACCATCATGCCACGTCATCTATATGGTCAACCACGTCAGCGTACGACCCCTGCCACATCATCTGTAGGGATTGTACAGTCAACAAATTTTTCCCTGTTTGGCAAATCGAACAGAACGTGATATCTCCCTCATACAGTGTCCGTTTGAACCCGTTTGAAGTGCGTTGGGTTCATGATGACAAGGCCTACATCCCTCTTCGTTTTGAAGCGATTCTGAGCACTTTGATTTTTGAGCAAAATTTGATCCCCTGGATCATTTGAAGATTGAAAGTGATGAGACAGAAAATCCCAATGAAATAGAAGAAATCCTTAGATTGAAAAGGAAAAGAATCATGAAGCAGAATTCAATCAACAAGAAAGAGAACTTGAAGATGAAATAATCTCATTGAAGATCCAACTTGAAGAAGCAAAGAGAATAGAAGAAGTCATGAAGATTCAAATGATGAAGAAAGAAGAAGAGATTGAGAAGCTTAAAGAAGAAGTTGTCACATTGAGAGTTAAAATCATCAAGCTTAGTAAGAATGTTGAAGAGAGAGAAACATCCACATCATCCATAGAGAATGTTGAAGAGAAGTCCTTTGGGTTGCTAGAAAATAAGAATGAAGAAAAGAGTAAGAGTTATGTAGAAGTACTCAAAGGAAGGAATCATGGTCAACAAGATTCAAAGAAGAATGAGTATAATAGAGATACATCTTCAACAAGACCTACCACATTTAGGCAACAAAGAAGCTTCAACCATAATGAAGGGATTCACAGAAGAGAAGATTATGATCAGCCAAGGTAGGAATTCAGAAGGACTACACCACAAAGAAGATCATTCACTCCCAAGTATGTAAATTTCTTTTATGGTTATTGTTTTTATTGTATTAACTTTGGACATAAGGTTACAGATTGTAGGGCTTATGGAAGAAATGTTCAAGCAAGAAATGTTTATGTGGCCCCACATAACATTGAAAGTTACAAATGCCATAACTATGACACATAGCTCGTGATTGTAGAAGCATGATCGATACTTCCATAAAAGAGAACATTGATATCAAATATAAGAAAGTATGGAAAAGAAAACAAGAAAAAATGAATAAAGACCAGGTCCCATAGATCACGGGGTTTGTAGTAGTACAAGAAAGAAAAGAATAACATGTGAATAAAGAAAAGGCACAAGAGATTGTACTCTCAGGGATTGTGGTATGAGATCAATCCACAATCAGAAAGGAAGAATTTAGAGTTGAGAAAGATGATGAGTCTATAGATGAAGAGGAAGACTACTCTACATCAAAGCGGGTATTTTTCTGATCCATCCGACTTGGAGACTCCCAGTAAATATGTATGTTGAGGAAAGGGGGGTCCTTGCAGTAGACACTACATATCAGAGAACCATCTTTCGAGCAGTATGAAGTGTTTGTAGAGATGGATTCAGAGCAGTCAAATAGTAGAAGTACAAAGTAATAGATTGATCGGTTGAGAAGTTGTGTTCCCACACAGGTATCAGTTACATAGGCATAATTTTATGATTGTATTTAGGCAGAGATATCTTCAGTACAAGTTCTTCCAAACATGTAGAGTTTGGTTTGCATAGAAAGAAGACCGGTGGACACATTTGTCATGTAATGTTCAGTTGTAGCAGATTCAAGAGAAGTCTTCAAAATAGTACAATGACAAATGGGTCAACATTGTGGATAATTGAGTAGCAGATTTATGGACAATGTGTGTCACATGGACAAAGATGGATTCATGAGAAGCTTAGCATGTACATAAAGCATGGGTCAGAGATGATGCATAGCAGTATATTTACAATTGGAATAAGTGGAATCAGTTGGTCACAGAAAGGCAAGCAGTGAAAGTCACAATAGAACAGGGAAACACAAACTATCAGTAGAAGCTATATCATCATAAGGACATTATTGAAAGTAAATATGACAAGTAAATGATGAAATGAAATTTTGAATTATTTTTATATATGTCAGTGAAATTCAAGAGGAAGCACCAATGGACAATAAACAACATTGAAAGAGAGGAAAGGAAACATATACATGTGTCCCTACATTGATCTACATCTTACAAAAAATTGAAGGGAAGAAAAATCATCAGAGAGAGAGAGATCTAGACAGGAAGATCAATAGCATGCATATAGGGGGAGACATATCGACAAGGGGAGTTATCTTTTATCAAATAAGGAAAGAAAGAAAAAATGAATGGTAATGAAGAGAAAGAACAGATGCATGACGACATGGGGAGCAACCCCAAGGAGAGATACCCTTTTCCATTGATTTCAAAGGGGGAGAGTGAGAAACATTAATGAGGAGCAATGGTCATGGGGGAGCATGAGCATTGGAGCATCAGTGTTGCCATCAATGCCAAAGGGGGAGATTGTTGGACAATTGGTTTGGACAATTAGTATTCATTGATGTCAACCCTTAGATATTGATGTCAACCCTTGGAGAGGTCTGGAAATTTTGAACCATTTATTGATATATGTAGGATCGATGTTGATGGTGAGTTAGTTGGGTACATTTGATGTAGTCTACATGTAGCCCCGGAGGTGTGGTTATGGGACCCAAATTTGATAGAGGAATATGGACATGAAGGATAGTGAAACTTCAGGTAATACTATCATGGATGGATAGTACACATCGTATTGTTTCTGGTGACATGTGGAACGCCACGTGGTTCCTCACGGTTAGGGAGATATGGCCTTATGAAGTTGGAAGCCCTGAAGAATGGTCAAGAAGCACTAGTTGGTTACAAATAAATGAATGAAAGGGTAAAGTGGTTGCAACAAGAAATATCTAGAAGCCCTAAGTTTAAGAGAAAAGGTTACCTAGCGAAAGTATAAATACCCCTCAAGGAGTCATTCACAAGTACACGCACACACTTACATTGAATATCTATCTTGTGAATGTTATGGTTTAGTATTATGATCTTTTGGCTAGTTTGCGATGGAGAATTCTAAGGTAGCGAAGTGGGAGAAGTGCGATATTTTCGGGATTGAAGAGGAGAGTGGGAGAATTTGAGGAAACCCTAATTTAGGGAATACTCACGGGTTAGGTATAGGGTGTCCAACGAGGCACTCGCTAGTTGCAGTATTGAAGTCATAGGAGTACCCACTTGACAGGACGTCTTAGTCCCGTGAGGCCAAGTAAGTTTAGGGTAAATGTTGGTTCCAGGTTGTTGAGGACTGTGGAAGAAGTTACAGGTCAGTGTTACAGAGTATCAGGTTAGATACAATATCAGAGGTAAGTCTTAAGGGTTACATGTTTGGTTATGGTATGGTACATGTTGATGATACATGATGGTATGGTACCTCTTGGTGATGTTATGGTACATTGATAGAAACATTATTGGCTATCTTAGTATCTAGTTTGGTTACATGTTATGGTGCATATTTGACCTTGGTGTATTGTGTTATGAGATTGTGTCTTAGTGATATTGAGGAGCATGCTTGAGGCATGTGCTTTTTTAGCTTTGGTATATGACTTGAGGCACATCATTGGATGCATGGTACTTGTTGTTTGAGGTCTACTTGTTGAGATACATTGTTGGTACATTTCTTGGTTTATTGGCTCGGTACATGATATGGTACATATGTTGATGTGCATGGTTGGCACATGGTATGGTATAGGTGGTGATGATACATGTTTGGTGCATGGTTGATGTACTTGTTATGGTACATCATTGATGGTATAGGTTGAGGTACAAGTTGATGCATGGACATGTTGGTACTTGGTTGAGACACATATCTTATGATGGTATGTTGTGATCTTGGTACATGCTTGGTAGAGGCATGTGTTGGTGATGTTGAGCATATGGTTTGAGATATGCTCTTGGTGATCTTGGCATGAGTTGCATGCAGATAAGAGTGGATCTAGGTTTGTGGATGAGAAAGTGATTGGTTGGACAAATTTTTGTGACAGTGGTTGATGTGGCAGGAACAGTGACAGTGACAGTGACAGTGGCAGTGATTATGGTAGTGACAGTTGGTTTACACTTATATTTCAAGGTGACAAGATGGGGCAAGGAAAGGGGGTTGTAGCCTCCTTCCTATTGGATCCGGAGAATCAAGGAGTTGGAGATTCCTTCAGGTTGGAGCAAGAGAACTAGGTGGTTGTAGCCACCTTCCGATCGGAGTCGGAGAACTCAGAGGGTTGTATCCTCCTTCTGGCTGGAGCTAGAGAGTCCATGGAGTTGTAGCTTCCTTCAGGTTGGAGCCTATAAATAGGGGGTTGTAGCCTCTTTCCAGTTGCAGCTAGAGAATTGGGAAGTTGGTGTTTATTATGAATGAATTCTTGACATATATAAGAAAGCATTATGTGGTTTTCTCCCATTTGGGTTTCCACGTAAATACTGGTGTATTGTGTATTTGATGTGATGTTGATGTGATGGTGCTTATGATTACATGCTTATGATATATATATTGAATGCAGTCATAGATGATACATTGATGATAAACTGTTGAACATTGTTGATAAAGTAAAAGAATATATATTGTGGTTAAAAGTGGTATAAAGTGCTCATATTGTTTCACCCCCCCTCTCAGTTGCTCTCTCTCCAACTGCCAAGCATCACTCATTCGGATAGGGAGTCCCACAACCACTGCCAAAGATGGTACGGTTTTTGGTGGAATACATGCATGTAATTACAAGGAACTCAATTTACAATTGCTTGGTTTATACTAATTTTCAATAAATTCACCGAGTTGGTTCTATCATTATCATTAGAAGTGAACTATGTAGGATTGTAGGTTTATACTAAGTTTTGATAAAATCACTTAGTTTGGTTCTATTATTATGTTTGTAAGTGAATTGTGTAGGATTGTAGAGGAATGTTTATGACTCGAAATGAACTGTGTAGGACTGCAGAGGAACGTTTTATTGGCATGCTCTGGAGCAGGCGGTCTGTACAATTATAGAATTCTTACACCATGTGGCATGGGAGAAGTTTTTTTACGTGAAAATCCTAAGCAATATAGCCACTGCTTACAACATGATGGTGAATTTAATATAGACCACTTGCAAAATATGCAGAAGTCCTCCCCTCAAGCAAAAAATGATATGCTAAAGGATGAACATGGGCAAGGAAAGGGATCGTGATTCGGGGGTCATGAGGGTAATTTGGAATAGTTTCCAATGGAATCAAGGGAAGTCTCGGGCTCAGAATGGCGGGATTAGAGTCCACTGAGAGTCTAATGTAAGGAGAGAGAATGGAGCCTGGAAAACCCCAATGCCGGAATTGAAACTTTGTGAATAGATATAAATCTTTGAGTCCAATTCTGCCCATAGAAAAGTCCACACCCTGAAGAAATATCGCTTTGTGCTCAACAAGTTGGAGAGATAAATCACACAATGAATCTAGGATGACATAGCCATGAAACTCGCAATCTCAAAGCTAGAAAAAGAGGCAAAGGTACAACCTCTCAAGGGTTATTACTAGTGGATTTTCATTTCCGGGCTTCCCATACTAGTTTAATAATAATATATGTATTTAGGATTTATACCCATAAAATTTTTATCAAAGATTCATGGAAGTCTAAACATTCTCGGAGATAATCCTTTATTTATGATGGTGGAGTCTTAAAATTTCTACAAATCCATTCTTAAAACCCTCACATCTCATTTTATATCATCTCTTCTTTCTTTGAGCATTGGTGTGACTCGATCCATGTCTACCCAGAATTGAATGGAAGCAGAGAGTGAAGCATCATCGCCTTCAACAATGGATCCTATCCTCCAGGTACGTTTACTTACTCCTAAATTTTATTGCAAATTTTCTCCTTGGTGTTATAATTTAATAGTCAAAGGACACACTCATCAATGGTGAATTTTGGAACGGTCTTTTCTCACATTCTGTCATCTAATTGAAATAGAGAAAAGTATTATTTTGCCACATTTACTTAACTACGCTTATGCAATCACTCATAGTTCCTTAGGATTCCTTAGGTTTCCAGATTCATTGAAATAAATGTGGAAGGGCTTAAAATGATCTACCCTAAATGCGAACAGAGGGCACCATTTAACCCTAAGGCATACCACAAACAATCCTACCACATCTCAAGGAGGGCAAATTCGATGACTCGTAGTTAACAACATTAAAGGTAAAACACATACTTAAGAATATTAATGTTAAGAAATTTAAAATCTTTTAAATAGGTGATAATAATTGAAAAGGAAATTTTAATAGAAATTAAAGTTAGATTTGATTAAAATTTTTAATAATGTTTGAAATCAATTAATAAATAAAAAATTAATGAAAACAAATTAAGAGTAATTTATTTATATTTATAAAAATGAAAACATAGTTTAATAATGCAATTCTTGAGTATTTAATTTTGAGTTTGAATGATTGTTGTTGACCTTGATGATATTGGTGTCATTGGTTTAAGGACATCTTGCTTGCAAGGAATAGGTGAGGACTCCATTAACCATTGCATCGTTAGGTCGTTGTTACGATGAGTGTTGCATTGTTACGTGGTAGTTAGATAAAATTTCATCGTTGTCGTCATGGATATTATATTGTGTTGTTGAGGAGTATATTTTTGTATAGAGTGAGTTAATTAGTATAAAGGAAAATTTTAGTTTTAATATGTTTTTTTTAAATTTTAATTATTTTAAAATAATTAAAAATTTATTAATTAAAAAAAACATAAAATTATAAAAAAAAAAAATCAAGTCATCAATCAAATTTAAATTAAATTATTTTTTTATTAATTTGCTCCTATGTTGTGTATATCTTTGAGACATTAAATTGTATATCTTTGAGACATTAAAGAAACGTCGAATCGACAATTAAATGCGCATTCTTTATTTATTGAGGCAGGACGAAGCAAGAATACATATTACAATAAATATTTAATGATATTTGCAATACATGTCATAAAGGTTTAACAAGGAATTGTAACCGCGGAAATCGAGATGCATGCGGAGTGGTTTGAAAGTCATAATTAAATGTCGTAGTCGTAGATGTGATGTGATGATGGAGGGTGGTTTATAAGAATGTTTTCCAAAACCTAACCAGGTTTTCAACAAAAACTATTCATATAGTATGTCTTCTACATAATAAAGAATAAATATGTATGCTAGCATACCCCCTAAATGGGCGAATGAGAATGCCGAAGTAATTTGAGGGAAGTTTTCATATTAATGTTGTTAATTGAACCATGAAAATATTGCAATTAAAATGTTCTTACATCTCAATGAGACCCATCAAACAATCTTCTTTGTTTTGGGTGATTACAATGTATTTATTCACTTCTAGTTATGTGATCTCTTCTCTTCCAATTCTATGATCTCTTTCCTTGAAAGGAGAAATAAACAAAGCTGACAACTTATTTTTTATGAGAGTTTTTTTTTTTCCAAATAGAAAATTTGTGAGAAGTTTAATTATATTTAATCAATGAAAATTTTAATTTTTAAATTTAAAAATTTTCTTAAAAGTTTGATTTATTTTAAGAAAGATGTATATGATTGAAATTTAGAAAAAAAAAATTAATTAACTAAAAAATAATTGTATTTTATCACAAATAATTATATATAAAAAGTTGAGTTTATCAATATATTAACTCACTCAATTAATACAACATTATTATTATTTAAAGCATAGGTAATAAGTAAAGGTGTTTTCACTACTAATTTGTCTATATTACTTTCTTTTTTATTTTTATAGTGAATTGATCTAAGATATATATATGTGTGTGGGGGATCTGTTAAAATTTTGATATGCTCGTTTAATCATAGACAATGTCACATCATTGTCACCCAACCATAAACATTCACATATGCCACTCTTGAGCACAAGAACTTTTTCTTATATAGAATTATTCTGGCAAGTCTAGACTAGAACCAATAGATAAACCCTAACCAGAAACACCATTGCTGCAATAGCAACACAATACCAATAGAGAGTACCTTCACCAAGAGAAGCGCATAAGAGAGAGATACCATAAAGACTAAGAAATGAGAGACTTCACAACTGCAATTGTTGTGTCACCTTCTTTAGACTTTCACCCCCCCTTCTATGTCATCACTGCAGCTCCTCAAACTTGCGCCCTGACTCAGTGACTGTGTGTCAAATGAGCCAGGGCCTACCTTTATTTATACTAGTATGTCAGATGACTTTTCCAGGTGGGGTCGACTTCTCTTTCTGGGGGCTTCTAATTGTTTATTATTATTCTCCTTGGGTCGACTTCTCTTCTTGGGTTTTCACACATTTGTTTAATGGTCCTCTTACTCCCATAATATTTTATTCTAGGTACAAAGGTTACACTTGGAGTTTAATACCTCCCACAACTACCAAAACATCAACACTCCCTCTTAGCTAGGGAGGTATTAACTAAGATTTTCTTCATGTAATGGTCTCAAATACATCCATCCATCTCACATGGCATGGGAAAGACTCACATGGTCTTGTAGACTAGTCTACAGGTAGCATCACCATAGCCACACAGGCTATCTCATGATCAAAAAGATCATGTCTCAAGTAGCATGGTCACACGACCATCTCATGATCAAACAGATCATGTAACGAGTAGCATATCCACACATGTTATCTCATGATCAAATAGATCATCTCACAAGTATCACCATCATAGCCACACAGGCTCTGTTATAGTCGCACACACAGACTATCTAATGGTCATGTCACAGTCATGCATATGGGGCCTCATCAACACATGTAGCATCTCTCTAGTGGGAACAGCCTCATCGTGCTCTCAGACCTTATGTCATTACAGGGATTTCATCTAACTCACACAGAACTAGGCAACCATCCAGCTCACACGGGATTTGGAATATGCAGTTGAGCCAGTTTACATAGAACTGCGCTACTACCCAATCCAAACTGATTCTGGGAAACTACAACTTTCCATCTCACAAATAATATGGCATCTAGTTCATACAGAACTAGTAACCTCACCATCTCACACATAATCCGGCATCTAGTTCATACAGAACTAGTAAACTCGGCAGCTTACACAAAACCTAGCATCTAGTTCATACAAAACTAGTAACCTTTCCATCTCACACATAATCTGGCATCTAGTTCATACAAAACTAGTAAAATCGCCAACTCACACAGAATCTAGCATCTAGTTCATACAAAACTAGTAACCCCGCTAGTTCACACAGAATCCGACATCTAGTTCATACATAAGTAGTAACCTCTGGTTGGCACACCAGGCAACCGGTCCACAGTGACCAACCATCTAATCACAAGGATTAGGCGATGTAGTTTGAACACACTATCCATCTATCCCAAGGCTAGGAAACACCTCCAACCACACAGGTTGTCCCTCCAGTTTGAAAATCTAGGAAACTCACCAGCCCTGAAAGCTCAGCATCTGCTGACCTTATGCGAGGTCATGTTGACTAGTGCCACAGTCAGTAACATGC